>PVJS01064720.1:0-10153 GCA_004027185.1 Glis glis | reverse complement strand
CCTATTTTTTATGCTTTATTTTGAAACCGGGTCTCACGAGGTTGCGGAGGGCCTCACTAAGGAGAGAGAGAGACACACACAGAGAGAGACAGAGACAGAGACAGAGCGAGAGCTGAGGCTGGCCGCGAACCCGGATCCTCCGGTCTCAGCCTCCCAAAGTACTGGGATTACAAGCGTGCGCCACCACGCCCGGCTTAATACTTTTTTTTTTTTGGCAGTACCAAGGATTGAACCCAGAGGCATTCTACCTCAGGGCTACACCCCCAGCCCTATTTTTTAATTCTTTATTTTGAAACTGGGTCTCACGAAGTTGCGGAGGGCCTCACTAAGCAGCTGAGGCTGGCTGCAAACCCAGATCCTCCAGTCTCCGCCTCCCAAGTACTGGGATTACAAGTGTGTGCCACCACACCAGGCCCTTCTTACTTTTTATTTTGAAACAGGGTCTCACTAAGTTGCTGAGGGACCTTGCTATATTGCTGAGGCTGGCCTCAAACTTGCGATTCTCCTATCTCAACCCTCCAAGTACTGGGATTACAAACCTGTGCCACCATGCCCAGCCCATTTAGCCTCTTTCTAATCCATACAAGTGTGGCAAGGTATGTATCTCCCACTTGTGAGAAAAATAAATTGTGAGGTTAATAAACAAAGAAGCTGGGCGTGGTGGCACACGCTTGTAATCCCAGTATTTGGGAGGCTGAGACCGGAGGATCCGGGTTCGCAGCCAGCCTCAGCTACTTAGTGAGGCCCTCCACAACTTAGTGAGACCCTGTTTCAAAATAAAGAATAAAAAAATAGGGCTGGGGGTATAGCCCGGTAGTAGAATGCCCCTGGGTTCGATCCCCGGTACCGCAAAAAAATAAATAAATAAATAAACAAAGAAACACCTAGTAAACAGCAAAGTGAGTTCCATTTTACTTTTTTTTATTTTTATTTTTATTTTTTGCAGTACTGGGGATTGAACTCAGGGGTATTCTACCTCCGAGCTACACCCCCAGCCCTATTTTTTATTCTTTTTTTTGTGTGGTACTGGGGATTGAACCCAGGGGCATTCTACCTCCGAGCTACACCCCCAGCCCTATTTTTTATTGTTTATTTTGAAACAGGGTCTCACTAAGTTGTGGAGGGCCTCACTAAGTAGCTGAGGCTGGCCGTGAACCCAGATCCTCCTGTCTCAGCCTCCCAAGTACTGGGATTACAAGCGTGCACCACCACGCCCAGCCTCAAAGTGAGTTCCATTTAATGAGCCTAGGAATTTTGTTTGAAGGTGGAAAGTTGCAATATACATATTGAGGGGAGGAGAAGCTATCCAGATTCTTAATCTAGAAAGTACTAAACTTTCAGAATTTGATAACTATAGTACCTTTGTTCTGATTATACACTGTCAAGTGTTTTTTTTGGGGGGTGCTGGGGATGGAACCCAGGGACATTCTACCTCCGAGCTACACCCCTAGCCTTATTTTTTATTCTTTATCTTGAAACAGGGTCTCACTAAGTTGCAGAGGGTCTCACTAAGTAGCTGAGGCTGGCCGCAAACCTGAGATCCTCCTGTCTCAGCCTCCCAAGTACTGGGATTACAAGCGTGCGCCACCACGCTGGGCTAACATAACATACTTCTGTGACCAGAAGTGTATGAGGGTTTTCTCCACACATTAAACCATGGATTCCCAAAGTGGGTGTGGGTGATAACCTCCACCCCAGGGTTGCTGGAATGAAATATAGATACATAAAAGAATGAAAATTTTGCCACTGCATCTATTTATTAAATAAGGTAATTTCCAAGGGGGGGAACTGAGTTTTTTTTTTTTTTCTGAAAAGGGAGCAATAAGCCAAATAAGTTTGAGACCCTCTGCATTAAACAATTCTGCAGCAGGTATCAACTGGGTGTCTTATAATTAAATTCAATTCTGACACTACCTAAAGAGGGTCAGACCCCACAGGTTAAGAGCTCAGCTCCCCAAGACTGCCGTCATTTCAGGTGCCAGCTTCAAGTAGTAGGCTGTCATCTACACTCCTAACCAACCAGCTTATACACTCAGCTTCCCACCACCCCTCCTTATGGCTTTGAGGATTTGCTAGAATGGTTCAGAGCTCAAGGATATGTTTACTTACATTTACTGGTTTATTATACAGGATATACAAAAGATACACACGAGCAGCCAGATGTAGAGGCATAGGGCAAGGTAATGGGTGGCGAGCACTCCCAGAACCTTTAGGTGTTCACATGTTCAGCATCCCAGAGAGGCTCATGAAATCTTTTAAGAGTTTTTATGGAGCTTAAAGTCCAGCACCACCCTTCCTAGAGGTCACCGGTAGGGCTGAGAGTTCCAATTCTCTAATCACTGGGTCTTTCAGGTGACCAACCCCATCCTGGAGCTCCTCAGGGGCCCCACCCAAGTCATCATTAGCATAAACTCAGCCACTATCAAAAGGGGTTCATCATGAATAAAAGACATATCACTCAAGGAATTCCAAGTTTAGGAGCTCTGTGACTAGGAAAGGGACAAACCCAAATATATTCTGTATAACACTACACTATTTTGATATGTAATTATGACCCTGATACCCTTTATGGAGCTTCCTTCCTAAAGCAGAAGAATTGTGTGTGTGTGTGTGTGTGTGTGTGTGTGTATGTGTACACAACCAAGTACATAAGCCTTAAATTAAGCTGTGCTTTATTCTAATTAGTTGATTTACATACTTATATAGGTTTTCCTTGAATAACAAGGATAGTGGCTACAAATATGAGATATCACTTAAATCTCTTAATTTTATTTATTTGTTTATTTATTTATTTATTTATTTATTGCCGTACCAGGGATTGAACCCAGGGGCGGTCTACCTCCGAGCTACACCCCCAGCCCTAATTTTTATCCTTTATTTTGAAACCGGGTCTCACTAAGTTGCGGACGGCCTCACTAAGTAGCTGAGGCTGGCTGCGAACCCTGGATCCTCCGGTCTCAGCCTCCCAAGTACTGGGATTACAAGTGTGCGCCACCACGCCCGGCTCTTATTTATTTATTTAATTATTTATTGGTACTGATGATTGAACCCAGGGGCATTCTACCTCCGAGCTACAACCCCAGCCCTATTTTATTTTTATTTTGAAACAGGGTCTCGCTAGGTTGATGAGTCTCACTACTTGCTGAGGCTGTAACCTGGGATCCTCCTGTCTCAGCCTCCCAACTACTAGGATTACAAGGGTATGCCACCACACCCGGCTTCTTAATTTTAATTAAAAAAAAAAACACCCTAGGTTCAGAGGTAGAATACCCCTGGGTTCCAGCCCAAGTACTACACACACATACACACACACGCACACACACATAAAAACCCTAAAGCTTAAACATAGAGACTGACATGTTTAATTTTTCAAAGGCAGTCTAGGGTTCTTGATTGGTTTCTCCTTTCTATTTCAAATATTTTAGCCCCTGAGTCTTTGGTCACGTTGTTCCTATTTCTTAGATATATTCCCTTCCCTTTCCTTTATAAATTCCATTTTTTTCCAAGATAAAATCTGAATTAATGATTTCTCCACTCTAAATTCTCTAGTTGTTTAGTCATTATTTCTGATAGCCATTTTTTCACTTCAATTATTTTGTTTCCATTTCTCCTTGAACTTTTTTTTTTCCTGGTACTGGGGATTGAACCCAGGGGCATTCTACCTCCAAGCTACACCCCCAGCCCTATTTTTTATTCTTTTTTTTTTTGGTAGTACTGGATATAAAACTCATGGGCCTTCTACCTCCAGGCTACACGCCAAGACCTATTTTATTTTTTATTTGGAAACAGGGTCTCACTGAGTTGCTGAGAGCCTAAGTTGCTGAGGCTGGTTTCAAACCTGCAATCCCCGTCTTAGCTTCCCAAGTACTGGGATTACAAGTGTGCACCCCCACGCCTGGCTTCCCTTGGATCTTTTTTATGTTCACCTGTTCATGTTTCATAATTTAAAATCCTGGTTTTGTTAAGTACTTATTCTAAACACCTTTCAAGGCCCTTCCATATATAAATAGTCTCTTTCATGGTAAAAATATCTATGCATTAATTTTTTGAAAATAGGAGTGATCTTTGACAGTTGTCCACTACAATGTTGTGTGTTACAGAAACCAACCTTGGGCCGGGCGTGGTGGCGCACACTTGTAATCCCAGTACTTTGGGAGGCGGAGACCGGAGGATCCTGGTTCCCGGATCCTGGTTCGCAGCTGGCCTCAGCTCTTTCTCTCTCTCTCTCTCTCCCTGTCTCTCTATCTCTACTTAGTGAGACTCCGCAACTTTGTGAGACCCGGTTTCAAAATAAAGTATAAAAAATAGGGCCGGGGGTGTAGCGCAGAGGTAGAACGCCCCTGGGTTCAATCCCAGGTACTGCAAAAAAAAAAAAAAGAAACCAACCTTGGAAGCAGTTTTAAGTTTGCTTTATGAGATCCAGAGGGATTACAGCCAAAAATCAGTTCCTATACTAAATGATTACATGCCTCTGGTGGAGAATTCCTAACTCAAATTCAAGGGCATTAAAGGTTTAAGATTCTATTTATGGTGTGACTCCAGTGGCTTAACTTTCACCTCAACTACAGGAAGGATAGAGATTTCCCAGTCCCCATTGATGGAGAGGACTGTGCGTTTCCAGGTCTCACAAAGTACATCTAATTTTAGTTCCTAATGTTGAAGAGACCTGAGAATATCAGTTTCCATCTCCAGGCCAGCAATAAATACTTCAGACTCCGTGGTGTTTATTGTCCCATTGACCCCTGGGATGTTCTCTTCAACTCCACTCCATTGCTGGAGGTTCTTTATTTATTTCTGCATGTGGAGATTTGCTTTTCTTTCTTTCAATCCTGGCTCTGTTTCTTTTTCACTTACCATTACTGTGTTTTTAGAGCAGGAAAGGGAGATTCCAACATGTGACTAACCAACTACCCCACCACATAACAGGACCAGAATGAGGCCTAAAGTCAGTACTGTGCTCATGTTCTTACTTAAATGTACAGCAATTCATGCCTTTTTAGCTCTTACATTCAGTCGAATATATTAAATCATTGTCATGTAAAACTCTCTTAAGGTTCTATCATTAGTAAAGTCCTACAGCTCTCCTTTGTGAATTTTTAAAAATATAAATATAGGCAAATCCAAGAAAAATAATTTATTCTTGATTATCATTAAATTCAAAACTATAGCCCGGCGTGGTGGCTCATACTTGTAATCCTAGTACTTGGGAGGCTGAGACCAGAGGATCCGGGTTCGCGGCCAGCCTCAGCTACTTAGTGAGGCCCCCCATAACTTAGTGAGATCCCTTTTCAAAATAAAGAATAAAAAAGTAGGGCTGCGGGTGTAGCTCGGAGGTAGAATGCGCCTGGGTTCAATTCCCGGTACCGCAAAAAAATAAATAAAATAAATAAATTCAAAACTATAGGCTTACACCAAGGTTGTTGTGGTGTTTTTTTTTTTTTTGCGGTACCGGGGATTGAACGCAGGGGCATTCTACCTCCGCGCTATGCCTCCGGCCCTATTTTTTATACTTTATTTTGAAACCGGGTCTCACGAAGTTGCGGAGGGCCTAAGTAGAGAGAGAGAGACAGGGGGAGAGAGAGAGAGAGAGCTGAGGCTGGCCGCAAACCCGGATCCTCCGGTCTCCGCCTCCCAAAGTACTGGGATTACAAGCGTGCGCCACTACGCCCGGCTGGTGTTTTTTTAATAACTACCTCAATCTAACAATAATTATAAATCAATAATTAGATGTACATTCCAGAATAAGGAACAGAGGAATAGCTTGCTTTGAGCAAATGCCATTGATTTTAAGAGAAAAAGTCTGCTGGTAAGAGGTTCCACACTTAATTTCTTTTCTTTCTTTTTTTTTGTGGTACTGGGGATTGAACCCAGAGGCATTCTACCTTTGAGCTACATACACCCTCAGCCCGATTTTATTTCTTATTTGGAAACAGTGTCTCACTAGGTTGATGAGAGTCTCACTACTTGCTGAGGCTGTTCTCCAACCTGTGATCCTCTGTCTCAGCCTCCAAGGTACTGGAATTACAAGGGTGCCTCACCATGCCCGGTTCTCACTTAATTTCTTAATATCTCTCTCTCTCTCCTCTCTTTCTCTCTCTCTCTCCTCTTCTCTTCTTCTTCTCTCGATCTCTCTCTCTCAGGATTCAACCCAAGGGGCATTTTAACTCCAAGCAACACCCCCATTTATTTATTTATTCTTGTGGTACTGGGGATTGAACCCTATTCTACCTCTGAGCTGTGCCCCAGCCCTTTTTACTTTGAAACAGAGTCTCACTACTTTGCTGAGGCTGGCTTGCAACCTGCCATCCTCCTGTCTCAGCCTCCCAAGTACTGGGATTTCAGGTGTGCACCATCATGCTGGCTTCCTCACTAAATTTCTTAATTAGCAAATTTGTGAAGCCCACTTTTAAACTTCAAGGGTCTTAAATTGACTTCTGCAGAACTTTTCAAGACTGTGTTGCATAGCAGGCCCATGTCACTTTATATCCATTTATTAATGTACTGTAGAAAGGCTAAGAGTTGGCTTTTTTTGGGGGGGGTACTGGGAATTGTGTACAGAGGCATTTTTATTCTTTATATTGAAACAGGGTTGCACTTCTTACGGAGGCTGTCCTCCAACCTGCAATCCTCATGTCTCAACCTCCCAAGCACTGGGATTACAGGCGTGTGCCATCATGCCCAGCTAAAAGTAGGGATTCTTTATACATCAAATTTCTACAACTTTTTAAAATAATTAGCCAAACAGTACCACAATGCTAATATTAATTATAGCAAAACAGTGGTTGAAAAAGCATGTACCAGACAGAGCCGGGCGTGGTGGCGCACGCTTGTAATCCCAGTACTTCGGAGGCTGAGACCAGAGGATCCGAGTTCTCGGTCAGCCTCAGCTACTTAGTGAGGCCTTCTGCAACCTAGCGAGACCCTATTTCAAAATAAAGAACAAAAAATTGGGCTGGGGTGTAGCTCGGGTGTAGCCCTGGGTTCAATCCCCAGTACCAAAAAAAAAAAAAAAGAAAAAAAGCACGTACCAACTAGCTCTCCCCCCCCAAGATGGTTACATAAACATTAAAAAGATGGCTGACACTCAGGCGAGTGATAAAAGAAAAATCCCTAAATTTTGGCTTATGTTTGTATAGTTCCTCCAGGAGAGGCAGCATTATTTACCATAATGAAAACTTTGGTACCAAAAGATTGCAATATGCTGCTGAGGTAGGCAATTCTAAGAGTATGATACATTTTATTTTGTGGTACTGGAGATGGAACTCAAGGGCATTCTACCTATAGCTTCAGCAAGTAGTAAGACTCATCAACCTAGGGGAGACCCTGTTTCCAAATAAAAGTAAAATTGGTCTGGGGGTGTAGTTGGGAAGTAGAATGCCCCCAGGTTCAATCCCCAGTACCACAAAAAATTATATATACATAAATTATACATTATATATACATATTATACATTATATTATATATAAATTATATATTATATATATTATATATAAATTATACGTTATATATATTATATGTATCTGAAAAAATACATTCTGCAATCAGCAGTTAACCTAAGATCAGCATTCCAATACATGAACTCTCCTATATTCAGCTCTGATTAAAATCTCAGTCCTATCAAATACTGAATTTAGCCTGTATAATAAAAATAAAACCAGCTGGGTATGGTGGTGGATGCCTGTAATCCCAGTATTTGGGAGTTGAAACAGGAGGATCAGAGGTTTGACGCCAGTCTCAGCAACTTGGAAAGGCCCTTAGCAACTTTTTTTTTTTTTTGCGGTACCGGAGATTGAACGCAGGGGCGTTCTACCTCCGCGCTACGCCCCCGGCCCTATTTTTTATACTTTATTTTGAAACCGTGTCTCACGAAGTTGCCGAGGACCTCACTAAGTAGAGAGAGAGAGAGAGACAGGGAGAGAGAGAGAGAGAGAGAGAGAGAGAGAGAGACAGGGAGAGAGAGAGACAGGGAGGGAGGGAAGGAGAGAGAACACTCGCGTGCTCATGCACGCGAGAGCATGAGCATGAGCTGGCCCTTAGCAACTTAATGAGACCCAGTTTCAAAACAAAATAGGGCCGGGCGTGGTGGGACACCCTTGTAATCCCAGTACTTGGGAGGCTGAGACAGGAGGACTGCAAGTTCGAGGACAGCCTCCACAAGTAGTGAGACTCTCATCAACCTAGTTTCAAAACAAAAATAAAATAGGACTGGGGGTATAGCTCGGAGGCAGAATGCCCCTGGGTTCAATCCCCAGTGCCATAAAAAAAAAGGTGGAGATTCTAATTTTGAATATGTAAAGTCAAACTATTTACTGAAGTTTCTAGATACTGGGACACGCCTGATTTCTCCCTTAGCATGGCCACTTGTCATTCGCCCTGCCTTGCCCTTTCCAGGAGTAAGCATTGATAAAGCAGGGGTTCTTGAACTGGGAGGCAGTGGAACTCCCACCTCTTAGTGGTGTTTACAAACTGGATTGGGCCTGAAACTGTCAGGCTGTTGGCTGCTAGAGACCAGCCTCCACCCTGGGGGAAGAAAGGAGGTGGTCACCTGGTAAGACTGTTCACTGGAAACCCAAACACCAGATACCCTTCACTAGAGAGAGGTCAGAGCTTGGTGTACTAAGCACAAGCTTTGCCGTTGGACAGACATGTATCTGAACTTGGGCTCAGCTAATTACCAATTTAGAATCTGTTATCACCCAGGTATTCCCAATGGTCTCAGAATTGGTGTTAGCCTGGGAAATGTGTTCACTGGTCTGTTACCAAATGAGAAACTAGATCAATGTAATATATTCATAGTACTAAACTTCTTTTGTAGGGGGGAGGGTATAGGGGATTGAACCCAGAGGCATTTGACCTCCAGGTACCCCCAGCCCTTTCACTACTTTTGTTTTGAAACAGGGTCTCCTTAGGTTGCTAAGAGTCTCACTAAGTTGCTGAGGCTGGTAGTCTTTTTTTTTTTGCGATACCGGGGATTGAACCCAGAGGCGTTCTACCTCCACGCTACACCCCTGGCCCTATTTTTTATACTTTATTTTGAAACCGGGTCTCAAAGTTGCGGAGGACCTCACTAAAGAGAGAGAGAGAGAGAGAGAGAGAGAGAGAGAGAGAGAGACAGGGACAGGGAGAAAGAGAGAGAGAGCTGAGGCTGGCCGCGAACCCGGATCCTCTGGTCTCTACCTCCCAAAGTACTGGGATTACAAGCGTGCGCCACCACGCCCGGCTCTGAGGCTGGTCTTGAGCCTGCAATACTCCTGTATGAGCCTCCCAGGTACTGATATTACAGGCATGCACCACTACGTCCAGCTACTCTTTGTTTTTATGTTGTAATTATGACCTTCCCACTTTTTGGTAGTAAAAACTGTCCTTTCTTTTAAGAAAGGATGGGGACAAGCCGGGCGTGGTGGCCGCACGCTTGTAATCCCAGTACTTGGGAGGCTGAGACAGGAGGATCTGGATTCACAGCTAGTCTCACCTACTTAGTGAGGCCCTCCGCAATTTAGTGAAACCCTGTTTCAAAATAAAGAATAAAAAAATAGGGCTGAGGGTGTAGCTCTGAGGTAGAATGCCCCTGGGCTAAATCCCCAGTACTGCCAAAAAAAAAAAAAAAGGGATGGGGACAGCATGTTGCAGTATTTTTTTTTTTTGTGGTACTGGGGATTGACCCAGGGGCATTCTACCTCCGAGCTACAACCCCCATCCTATTTTTATTCTTTATTTTGATTTTTTTTTTGCGATCCCGGGGTTTGAACCCAGAGGCATTCTATCTTCGGGCTAAACCCCAGCCCAATTTTTTATTCTTTATTTTGATTTTTTTTTTTGTGTGGTACCGGGGATTGAACCCAGGGGCGTTCTACCTCCGCGCTACACCCCCGGCCCTATCTTTTATACTTTATTTTGAAACCGGGCCTCACTAAGTAGAGAGAGAGAGCCGGGAGTGGTGGCGCACGCTTGTAATCCCAGTACTTTGGGAGGCGGAGACCGGAGGATCCGGGTTCGCGGCCAACCTCAGCGCGCATGGGTGCGCGATCTCTCTCTCTCTCTCTCTCTCTCTACCTAGTGAGGCCCTCCGCAACTTCGTGAGACCTGGTTTCAAAAATAAAGCATAAAAAAATAGGGCCAGGGGTGTAGCGCAGAGGTAGAACGCCCCTGCGTT
>PVJS01064719.1:0-10157 GCA_004027185.1 Glis glis | reverse complement strand
GATGTACTAAGCAGAACATTGTTAGTGTTAAGACTTCCTGATGTAAAAAAGGTATAAAAATAAAGTCTGATGCTCGCTGGGCAGAGACAGTGCCTGCAGCTTCACTGAACTGTTGGGCCTCCTGTCTCTCACTCCCCCGCCGACCCTACACCTCCTTCAGGGATTCCCCCGGACCCGTCGAGGCTGGACCCCGGCAATATACATCTCCTTTTTACAGACTACCTACCTTCTAAATGTTTATTCTCTCCTTCTTTTACTAAGGAACTCAGATGTTGCAGAATCCTTCATAAGATCCTTAGCATTCAGTTCTCTGCTTCCTTTATGGTAGAGTTACTTGCAGGTTAAAGCTTTAGCAAACGAAGTGTTGGTAGAAATCCCTTAGGAAGACATTCTTTCGTGAATGGGAAGGCCCCATCTTGTTGGGAAAAAGTCTCCTTGCCCATTTGCATTCTAAGGACCTCCCTGGGAGGGGACATGAGGATACCTTAAGGCACAAGGTGACACTCATGAGGATGAAACTTTGCCCACATTAGTAATTCTCTGGGGGCTCTTCCAAAGTCCCCTCTTGAAAGTCCACACACCTGTCTCACAGTTAGAGAGAAGGGCAGCTGAGGACATGCCTGAGTTGCTTGTTAGGCATTGCCCTTGACCCAAGAGAACCAGAATTGCTCAAGCAATGATGGACTACTACAGAGATAAGGAGGGCTCTATGCCACGCCTCCAAATGAGACGACCTGGGGGCACCCAGCTCCAGAGCCCTGGTGGGATTGGCCAAGGAATCAGTTGCAACTGCTTTGCTAGTCAGCTTCTCCCTCTGCTCAGACCTGCCTTTCTTACACACCTGTCTTGTGTATCTCCTGAAAGCTATCCCCAGTGAGCCCTCTAAAGGCAATTTATGGGCTCAGCATCTCTGCCCAGTGGAACCAATCTCAGACCCTCAGCAGGTACACAGAGCACGCATGTTGGAAAAATGCTTTCATTGCTCAGAAACCACACCTGCCCTGAATGTCTCCCAGATGCTTTGTAATATGTGGAAAATAACGTCTTTTCTGTGTAAGCGACCATCATTTGAACTTCTGTTACTTATAGCTGGACACATGCTTGACAAGGTGCCAAGGCCCTGATATTAGGATTTATGATTTTTCATTGGATTATGAGGGCATGTAAATAAAAATATGAAAATGATGCTCCAGTCTTCAGCATTTTCTTCTCCCATTCCTTAACTCCAGGCCTGTCTTATGCTCCAGCAATACGAAAGCATCCGAGTCTCAGACTGCCTTTCCTTCCTCTTTGGCACTTACTATTCTATGCCTTTGTGTGTGTGTGTGTGTGTGTGTGTGTGTGTGTGTGTGTGTGTGTGTGGCACTGGGTATTGAACCCAGAGGCATTCTACCTCTCAGCTACACCCCCCATCCCTATTTTATTTTTTTATTTTGAAACAGGTTCTCACTAAGTTGCTATGAGTCTTGCTTAGCTGCTGAGACTGGCCTTGAACTTGTGCTCCTCCTGTCTCAGCCTCCCAAGTACTGGGGTTACAGGTGTGTGCCACCATGCCCAGCACGTACTACTATTCCAATCTGAGAAGCTTCCTGTGTCATCTTCACAACCCAGTTCTGGCTTGTGACTCTCCTTCCCCTTCTACTGGCCTGCGAGAGACATGATTCCTTGCTGGCACAAGGCCCATTATCCCCTCTACCTTGAGGGTTTTTTTTTTTTTGGTTCTGGGGGGCTGAACCCAGGGGTATTCTACCTCTGAGCTACACCCCCAGCCCCATTTTATTCTTTATTTTGAAACAGGGTCTCACTAAGTTGCAAGGGTCTCACTAAGTAGCCAAGGTTGGCCACAAACCCGGATCCTCTGGTCTCAGCCTCCCAAGTACTGGGATTACAAGCGTGCGCCACCACGCCCGGCTTACCTTGAGTTTTGAACTATATTGATTTAAATAAATTAAAGACACCTTTCTCCAAATGGTTGTGCATGAGAGTTGGCCAGAAAATAAAGTTGACATAAGCTCTGGCAGGCAGAGGTGACGCAGCGAGTGTTGTTTGTGCTCTAAAGAACCATGCGGGGCGGCCAGGTGCCGTGCGCTTGAGTTCGCAGTCCCCGTCTCGCTGGCTCACCTGGTGCTTCATGGCTCTTGCAGTTCTTGCAGACAGCCCCCTGCCGCTGCTCCAAGTTCCGGTGGAGTGTGGGCATCACTTTTTGGCAAAAGGCACCGGCTTTTCCTGCAGGTCACTGAGGTCATTAGGCTGGAGACAGGGAGAGTCAGACGTGGGCTCCAGTTTAACCTCACAGGTTGCAGTTTGTCCTTGTGGACTCCAGTCATGTTTGGAAGTTCAACTTTGTCCCTGTCATTCCCCTTGTCCCTTCTAGCCTTTATTCTTGTCTGATGGCCTGGTTACCTTCAGGCTTAGAACCATAGCAGGCATGAAGGTGAAGCTTTACATAGCCTTCTTACTCATCCTAAACAACTGCAAATGGCTTCCTCCTCCTAATAATTTCCTTATTCTGTATAACTCACGGAAATTCTCCTTCTGTGATTAAGTAGTAGTTGATGAACTTAGTACTGAATCCGATGTACCCGACTGTCAATATGCTTAGATAAAAGACGACATTTCTCACCTGTCATTACAATAAGACTAGCCAAGGAGACTCTGTAATGGATAGCATTTGATAGGGCTTCTGGGAAGTTGATAGGGGCGTCCTTTCTGCTCCTTCCCCCTCCCCTTACCTCTCTCTGAATTCAGACATAAGGCATGACTTCCAGCAGCCATCATGTGACTGTGAGGAAGGAAGACATCAGGATACCAAAGCAGAAAGAATGGAGGAGCCTGGATTTCTGGTGGCTTCCTAGAGCCTGTACCATAGCTCTGGATAGCCAACAGTGGACTTCTCCATGGGGAGGGAGAAAGTCACAATTTAATAAAACCACTGGAGTTAAGAATCTGTAACTAATCACCAAACACTATTTCTTATCAATTCAGCAAAAATTGTTTTCTTTTCTGTGTAATCACGTGTACTACGCAGCTTCTTTGCTTAAGTGTGGGTCCTTCTGCCCAGGAGTTGGCTGTGAGCATGGAGAACTCATAGACAGCCTTTTCACCTGGGGTCACATCTGGCACATAGTAGGGCTGCAGGCAATATCTGTTGACTATCACTGATTGAAGATTGGTATGGTTATTAATGCCCCACAAAGAAATCACCGTCCACTGAAAAAGGGATCATTTTACAAATCTCACAGTGATGTCCCACATCATGACTCTTGTTCTTCCATACCCATCTTTCTATATCTATCCTACAAGTCTGAAGTAATTACATTTTGTGTTTTTACCTTGGACCTCATCTGAACTCCCTCCTTAGTGACTTCTGTGGGGGTCTGCAGGGTTCATGGTCACCTAAGTGGGCTCCACACCCCTGACAAGGACGAGATTCATGAGCAGCTCCGGAACAGTCAGAACCCACCTGGCTAATCAGTCAGGGTGGATTTCCGGCAAATTCTCCCTCCCCCCACTGCCCTGATAACTCCATTTATACATTTCCCTGGAAAGGCCTAAGGATTTTTGCCCAACCCAGATGTCCTGGAAGCATTGAATAAGGAGATGGAGCCCCACTTACTTTTTTATAATAAATATATCTATCAATTTATCTATCTATATGTGATATGGAGTGTGATACTCTCTCAAGATGCTGGGTGAGGGGATTAATTTCATAGGATTAATTTCACAAAAGTAGAGACTAGTAAATGCAAGTAGAGTGTTTTGAGCTTTTAAAATTACTGGGGAAAAGATAAAATGAATAGTTTTTGTTACACAGCAATAAATCAAGAATGCAAATTAGAATATCTAGGATTCTAAAAGATAAGCGAAAGAATGCATAAATAATAGGAGAAAAATATCTGATTAGAATAAGGTAAACAGACAAAAGAGGATATGAAAGAGGTGGGTAATAGAGAAAACGAGTAGTAAAATAATAGAAAGCCAAATATATTGGTGTTTATAGTAAATATAAATGGGTTGGATAGTCTATATAAAATAGCATGGTTTTTCAGAGATGATTAAAGAAGAACAATTTGATAAATTGGACAGAGCTAATATTTTTTAAAAATTAAAAAACTTTTGCTTTGCAAAAGTTCATGTAAAGAGGATAAAAACCAAACTATAGCCTGTATGAATTTATTTGCAAACCACATATCCAATAAAAGACTGGTATCTAGAATATGTAATGAAGTGAAAACATTAAATAGATTAAATATATATTTTATGTTATATAAAATAATATTCACATTTATAATATATATTTTACATGATTTATATATACATTTATATATATGTATGTATAAAATGAACAAGACAGAGATTTCATCAAAGAGGATATATAAACAACAAGTGAACCCACGAAATGATATTCAACATAACTAGCCATCAAGAAGATGCAAATTAAACTATGAGACGTCACTACGTACATACCAGAGAGGCTAAAATGAAAAAAAAAAAGGTGACAACATGAAAATAATGGTGGGTAACTGGATCCCTCCTGTATCCCTGATGAGAATGTAATATGGTACATTTGCCATGAGAAATTGTTGGTCAGTTTCTTATAAAATTAAACAGGTAATGACCATGCATGTGATTTCATATATTTAAATTTTTGATATAACATCATTTTAGAAATGAAGAACAGAAAAGTTGTTGCCAGGTTTTAGGGCAGGGACGGAGGTAGGCATGGCAAAGCTTGTTATAAATGGAGAATACAAAGGCTCTTCATGGTGATGGAATTATTTAGCATCTTGACTCTGGTGGTGGATAAAAACCTTAGACAATTATGATAAATTTTATAGAATGAAGTGTACACTCCCTACATAAATTACTACATTAAAACTAAGGAAATATTGATGAGATTAGTAGGCTATACCCTGGGTTGTACAACCGCCTTATAGTTTAGGATATGTTGCCTTTAAAGGGAACTTGGCTAACTGTACACGGGATCTCCCTGTAATGTTTTTACAAATACAATGCATCTGTAATGATCTCAACTTAAACATTCAACTAAAAACCAAATAGAAGCAATTGTCATAAAAATGTTAAACAATTCTATACTGAGGACTATATAATACCATACCATAAATTAAAGAAAAACAATATAAATGGCAGGGCATACCATGTTTGTTGATTAGAGGACTTAATATCGCAAAGATGTCACTTCTTCCTTAATAAAATCTCAACAAAAATCCCAGCTGGTTGTTTTCAGGAAATTAACTTACTGGTGCTAAACCGATTAGGAGAGCGTCAGTGCCAAGCATGATTGAGGCAGTTTTGGAGAGCAGAAAAGTAATTCTTTAGGGCTCATAATATCAGATACCAAGACTTGTTTTTATAATAATCAAAATGTGTCATAGCGTTGCAAGAATAGATAATTGATAAATTATACAAAACAGAGGCTCCAGAAGCAGACACACATGCACACATATGTAATCACCTACTGTATGACAAAGGTGACACTCCAAGGCAGTGTACAGAAATTATTATTTTCAGAATCAATTGGCTACTATATACAAATAATAATGAATTTTGACCCTTGTCTCCCAGTTTGTACAAAAATCAATTTGAGGTAGATTGCATATGTAAATATGAAAAGCAAAATAGCACTTAAAAAATAAAAAACATATCATCATTACTTTCTGGCAGGAAAATAGTTCTTAAGTAGGGCACAAAGTATTATTTTTTAAAAGAAGGATTTGATAAATATGAGAACATTGAAGCTGAGAATTTGCATTTATCAATGGATACCAGTAAGAGAGAAATGCCCCGCCTTTCTCTCTTAGAGAGCAGGGATTATAAATGATCAACCTATCCAACAACATTTGTCCAAAATATATAAAGCACACTTTCAATGGGCAAAAGACTTGAACAAGCACAAAAGAGCATATTCTCTGGTCTCTACCCCTTGCACGCTTCCTCTGAGGTCAGGACTGTGTCCAGGTCATAACTGGCTGTTCTGGTCCCTTGTGTGACCCTACACACCCATGCAACCCACTGTTTAGCAGTGCATATTCAAAACTTCTATTCCGTAAATTTGAAGACCTAGATGCTTTGGTTTGAACATGGTTCATCCCCTCTGTAACTCGCGTTAGTGAAATTTAATCCCCAATGATAGACATTAAGGGGTGGAACCTTAAGAGGTGGTTAGGGCTCTGTTCTCATGAATGGGTTAATCCATTCTTGTGATTAATGGATGGATGGGTTAACAGGTTATCCAGAGAGGGGGTCTGCTGTAAAAGTGAGATTGGCTAGGGCTCCAGCGAATGAGTTCCCTGTCTCTTGTCATGTGGTGCCCTCGGGACTCTGCCAGCAAGAAGGCCATCACCAGCTGCAGCCCCCATAGAGATTCTGTGGGATCCCCCTCTTTCCTGGGATTTTTAATGTTTTTGTTTTCTCCATGTATTTCCCCCATATTGGGAGGATGCTCTGCAGGAAAAGAGCAGCTGCTACACAGAAACTGAGAAGCCGAGTCTCGGGTTTCCGTCCCTTTCTACCTCATCAAACATAAATTATGGCGCAACGTGCCAACTTCAGGGAGAGGTCTCACCACGAGACTGAAGTTAATGTTATTTCCTTCTCAGTGAGCTCTGCAGAGAATTCTGTGAGATCAGACAAACAAGCAAAACAGAATCTGAAATGCACCTTTAAGTAGGAGTGAGCTACGGAGATCCTCAAACAGTATCCATAAATCAGATACGGGGAATCCAGGAAGGTTCTGAGCTTATTTTCAAGGAAAATAGACATTTACCAGGTGCAGCGAAGGGCAAGTCTGAACAGTAGAAGGGCAGGATTAGCACACCTGGGGTCTGTGAGGGAGCACCTGCTGCAGGTGCCAGCAGGCCTGGAGCTTGTGAGGAAGGCAGGGACCCAGCAAAAGAGAAAGCTGCAGAGGTCACTGGCCACCAGGTCATCCACATCTCAGAGGCAATGCAAAGGCCATGATCCTTAGGAGGCAGAACATGCCTGTCATCAGCTTTCTTGGGACCCATGCGCATAACCTGTATTCCCTGGGAAATGTGAAGTAGAGATTACAAGTACTGATTTCAGCCGGGCGTGGTGGCACACGCTTGTAATCCCAGTACTTGGGAGGCTGAGACTGGAGGATCCAGGTTCACGGCCAGCCTCAGCTATTTAGTGAGGCCCTGTGCAACTTAGTGAGACCCTGTTTCAAAATAAAGAACAAAAATAGGGCTGGGGGTGTACCTCGGAGGCAGAATGCCCCTGGGTCCAATCCCTAGTACTGCAAAAAAAAAAAAAAAAAAGAATTGGAAAGATTTGCCAGCTGTGTGGTCATGGCAAGTCACATGACCTCTCTCAGTCTCTGGTTTCTTTTCTGTCACAGCTGGATGCTAATGGTCAGAGGGGTTGGGAGGATTAGATGAGAAGAGATGTAGTCTACCAAAGCTCAGAGCCTAGTGCATGGTGAATGTCTAGTAAATAGTAACAGTCGCAGTCAGTGCATCTCAGAATGAAGTCTTCCAAGCCAGACCTGTGCTGTACCAGAGGCCTCTGCAGTTCTTCCAAGGGTCCTCTCAGCCCAAGGGTCAGACATAAGCATGGGACCCAGGACAAAGACAGCGACCCCTCTCTTCAGGATTCTGGAGCAATTGGAAGCTCCCCACCCCCAGTCACATTGGCATCCTCATGCCTGGATGGCACATTGTTTTCTGATGATCCTAACAATTGAAAGTTTAATCATCTTTTTCTCAAAAAAACAAATCAAGATATATGAAAAAAAGCCACAGATAACTGCATTTCTCTCAAAGGCTACTGCTAATTAAGATGTTGAAAGCAATTTTAACACCATTTCTCACCACCATGACAAATCTGACGGGTTTACAAATTAACATTCCAGGACTCTCCAACTGGATGCCCATGTTCTGTCAGATTCTGCGAGGGATCGCAAATATGCTCCGTAACTGCTGCACATGATACACTGCCTCCCCCTGCATGAAGCACACTTCCAGGGCATTCCAGGAAACTGGCATCTTGGACAAATGTTTTGGGCAAAGGAAAATGCTGCCCTCTGCTCCCCAACCTCTGACCCCTGCGGAGAACAGAGGACATACACGATCATAGAAAAATCCAGGCAAAGTTTCAGGGACCCTTAAGTGACACAGTCCTAGCAGCCTTACCACCCTTGAGATCTTCTGTAGGTTGTACTGGCCTGGAGGAGAAGAAAGAGACTCACCGGGCTCTGCACAGTGGCCACTAGAGCCCTCTTCCTTCTGTTGAAATCTTTCTCTCTAGGGCTTTCCATCACTGGCTCTGGATCAGACCCGGGGGCTATATATGACAATTTTAAAGCTCCTTCCAAACACCAGCCCTTCAACTTCAACTACAAAACCGCCCTTAGTGTACTTTCCCTCAGCCCCCTGCTTTCCCAGAATCCTTCCACTGTGTGTGTCACCATAAAAACCTGGCCTGAAGACTCCTACACCCTCTCTCACTTTACTGGTGACACCATTTCAATTCAGAAAAATTAAGTGACTTGCTCCAATTCTCACACCTAGTCAGTGGCCAATTCGGGTCTCAATAATGATCCTAGAACCTCGTCTTTTTCACCAGAATTAAATTAGCCCATCATTTTGAAATAAGTTCTTGCTCATTTATATCCATAAATATGGAGCTCGAAGCTCTGCATTCTTTACAGCAACTGGAGCTACTGGGATGGTGTCTTTAAGGCAGGCGCTTAAAAAGAATGCCATTTTAATAAAATCGCATTCAGCAAGGGTTTGCTGAGCCTCTGTCTGGGCCACAGAGTGTGCTAGGTATGAGGATTTAATGAAGAAATACCAGCAACACAATAGGTATTTGCAGAGAGGGATGTCCCCCAAAGAAACAAGTACTTGGTAGAGCAAGGAGAAGGGAGTGATCCTGTAAGCAGGAGACCCTCCTACAGAGCTGTCCTGGGACATGCATCTGGGGACTGCGGAAGGGATCCCATTCTTGCTAGGACTTTGCTAGCCTTTGGCCCTCACAGTTTGTGTGGATGCATATGGGTGTCATCATCAGCAAATTCTTTATACCACCTACATTTCCAGTCCAGAGGGGCCTTCTGTGTGGGCCCCTGGAATACTCAGGGACACTGATGTTACTACACTGTGTTGTAATTACAACTTTAGTTCCTCATCTCTGTCATTATCGTAGGTTCCTGGAGGACAGAAACCATGCAATATGCCCATCTAGTAGCTTGGATGAGGGCTGGCAGGAGGTAGGCAATTGGTAAATACTTGGAAATATACAAATCCTGAAGTGTTTCCTAAACCATCGCACAACAAATTAATAGCAAATAGAAATCCTATTAAATAATGTTTACTGTGGAAGACAGCTTCATTTGCATTAAATGATTATTTCTTACAGTTAATCAGAAAAAGTAGGCTTTATTAAGACCAAGTTACCAATTCTCCCAATCTCTGTGCTGGAGATACAATTCATGTGGGTCTCCCTGTTAGAATCCTTCCAGGATATTTGGAACCTAAGATGAAGGCAAAATGCATATCTCATATAGCATAAGGTGCTCCAAATATATACTTGTCTAGAAAATAATCTATCTAGGAGAGTTTCTCATTTTATTATGTTCTGAAGCTGCTACTGGGCTGGCTGAACCCCCATTTCCCACAGGAGAGGGCCAGAGACTGTTCTGAAAGGTCATTTCGGCCAGAAAATTTTTGATAGATTGGCAGATATAAACTCAATGTTAGATAATATTTTTTCCTTTCTTTTTTTTTCTTTCCCCTTACTGCTCCTCCTCTTCATCTCCCTCTTTCCTTTTTCTTCTTGATAGAAAGTTATCCTGTGTATGTAGGTATTAACTGAATGGGAAGAGAGATTCAGGTTGAATTTCAATAGCACTCAGGACAGGATTGGTGATGCAAGCTTTAAGGAAAATCTAGAAAGTAGAATCAGAAAAAGAAGGGACATATGTTTTCATTAATATGCGCAACCTAGGGAGTAGTGGGGACACAAAAGGGACTCCAATGACAACGGAGAACCCTCAGTAGGGCAAGGGAAGGGGTACAAGGGAAGGGGAAGGGCAAGAAAGAAGTGAATCTATGGAATTACTATCATAAACAATGTGTACATATGAGATTATACCAACATCATTCTCAGTGCTA
>PVJS01064718.1:0-10158 GCA_004027185.1 Glis glis | reverse complement strand
TGATGTTATATATATGAAAAAATTTATTGCTAAGATTTTGCTGAATAGATGAGGGTGAAATATTAGACATATTAAAATCTGAGCATTTTCATGAAGATAAATTTTATAATTATGACAGCTTAATCTAGGAACAATAATGATTAAATTGACTCAATATTATATAAGGGACAATCTCTTCAGGCAAATGTGGAACTGGGAACTGAAGGTGGTGAGCTGAGAGAAGTGCAAATATAAAAAATATTCAAGAGTGTGATTGCAAAAGAAAAAGAAAGATAAAGCATTTTTTCTTAGAAAAGAAATATTTGAGAATTTCAAAAACCTTTTTCAGTGTACCTACTTAAAATTATTTTGTATTTATTTCTTTACTACAGAAACGCATCTTTCTATCTTTTCTGACTATATTTACTTTGATACACATTTTTAATCATAGGTCAATATCATAATGAATTTCATAATATGATGAATTTACTCTATAAAGTATAAAGCACATATTGAAGATGAATTTGAATGTGGCACAGCTGATTATTATTTCCTATATTTCTCTGTTTGGATGAAATTGAGAACAGGCAAATAAACTGGAAATATACTCATGAATTTTGGTTAAAGGTAAATTGTTTAATTGAGATTAATTAGGTGCAAAAATTATATGCTTAACATCCCAAGTAAGCTTAACATTTTGTTTGACAAAAAGCAAAGAAAGTCATAATTTTCAAACTAATAGATCATTAATCTTGACCTTATAAGAGAATAATGCAACTTATTTAAAAATAGTTGAACCTAATATGGAAGATCTAATAAAGTTGGAATATTAGTAATGTAATTGTTCTCGTTTTAAGCTTGAGTCAAATGTGTGATATAATGAGAGAGCAAACAAGCAGAATATTAACTTCCTAAAATAATAGCAGCTTAGATAGTTAATGGTTTCCTTGGGCTTGGCAGAGAATATAGTACAGTCAGAATAGGCAAAGGTTCAAGCTCTTACACCAGTATTCACCAGTTCTGTGTCCTAAGACAAGTCTCTTAACTTCTCTAAATCTCAATTTCTTCACTTTTGAGACAGAGGTTGTTGAATGAAGATCATGTAGTGATATATTTAATGTCTTTAAGATAGGGCCTGGAAAATTGTATCTGCTATTTAAATGTTACTTTTGTTTCTGCCATCATCGTTACTATTAATTCATCAGAATAAAATTATATGCCCTAAACTTATAAGAAATAATACTATGCTATATTTGATTCAGCACAAAAAATTTCAAACACTAGGTTTGGAAAGTTATATAATTTGAAATAATCTACTTATCCTCTCTCTGTCTCAGTTTCATGGAGTATTTTTTCATCAAGCATCAATGGTTGAGTTGACTCAGAATGTTCCAATAGTATGTGCAAATTTTATCTTATAAACAAATACAACAAATACTTCTCAGACTAATTCTCTGGTACCTAAATGGAAAGTGCAAGGGCCAACTTTATTGTTTCTTTCTGCGGCCAACTTCCTTAATAGCTGGCCTTAAGCAGGTATCTGCTTACATGGTGTAATGTAGGTGTTGCCAAAATGTCTTTCTGCAAGTCTATACCTCTATCAGGCTCCAACAGGTCCTAAAATGCCCATCTTTTATTTGGATCAAGGCATAGGTGGCCTCAGCGGAATGCAAGTGGGTTAACTAGGTTGAATAATACAATAAACAATTAAGTCTCTAATCTAGAAAGAACCTTATAGATTGATCCTCAAGGCTAATAACAGTTAATAGAGTCAAGAAAACTCAGAGTATGGGACATTGTTCATGAGCTTAGTTAGAATCAGCATGAAGATTGTGAATGAATGTGTGAGTAGAGGTGGCAAAAGCAAGAGGGAAAAGTCCTGAAAAGAGATTATGTAAGTTTTTTATGTTCATTTATTGGTGCATTGTAATTATACATTTTGATATATGTCAGGGTATGAACATCATACATGCACACATTGCACCTTTAGCCCTCCCTCCAATCCCACCCTATTCCCTCCCCCTTCCCTCCCTTTCATGCTCCGGATAGTGATTGAGTCTTATAGGTTTGTGTATGTACATCATGTAAGTTTTTAATTTAAAAAATTAATAACATTTTTATTTATTCATTTATTTTAATTGAAAAATAAAATTACATATAATTATTGTGTACAGCATGTTGTTTTGAAATATGTATAGATTACAGAATGGTTAAATTGAGCTAATTAAGGTATGCACTACTTCATATAATTACCATTTTTTGTGATGTGAACACGTAAATTCAATTCTTTTGTTGGCAGTTTTCAAGAATGCAAGGAGTACAGAACTTAAACTGTTGATTATTTTTGGAAATCTTGTCTTATATTTCAAGCCTTCTTTTAAATTGTATAATTATTTGTGGTTCTGTATCATTTATTGATTTTACCTCTATTATGTGTAAAAAATATTTTTTCATCCATTGAATGCAGTAGTAGATGTAGATCATCCATTCATTAAGTAGTTATTGTTTTTGCTGTATCATTCCCATTTCGCTGAGCTATTCCCGTTACCTGAGATAGGGAATTGGTGAGTGGAGTCTTATATTGGACAGCATCCGAAGCATATTAAAGGCTTACTGACAAAATTAAGTTGAAATGTAACAAATACATTTTTTAAAAAGCAGAAACATACATGCTCAATATAGAAATTTTTTATAGCTATGAAGCCTGGGTATATGCATGTTCTTCAGTAGAATTGTTAACTAAGTATGAAGTGCTGTCTGTATTTTGAATATCACACAATTGGTACTGTACCTGGTTCTACTGAGAATCATCAAAACTTCAGTATGCATACTACATTGAGTACTCCAAAATTGTTTTCTCCATTTTATTTTTTTTAAGTGGCACTAGGGATCAAACCCAGGATCCTACCTCCGGGCTACACCTCCAGATCTATTAAATTTTTTAGTTGGAAACAGGGTCCCACTAAGTTGCTGAGAGCTTCACTAAGTTGTTGAAGCTGGCTTTGAACCTGTAATCCTCCTGTCTCAACCTCCCAAGTACTGGGATTACAAGTGTGTGCTGCTACGCCTGGCTCTCCATTATTTCTGTTGATTACCTACATTAAAATAGCTTATCCCTTTAAACTTCCTCATGTTCTTCAATTTGAGCTAAAAATGTTCTGCATGCTTTTCATTCTTTGATCTTACAATCATTCATATTTGTACAAGAGAGATTTGGGGAGGACCTTCAAAAGGTCGTTCATAATGAGCACATCATTGCACTGTTGATCTTTCCCTCCATCTTTCTGCCAGACTGGTAAAGAATGATGATATTGCTGAGATGGTAATAATCTGTAAAATATACAGGAACATGCATCAGAAGCTTGGGTTCTAATTTTAGCTCTACCCTTGACTAGAAAAGGCATTTTCTTTTAAGTAGCCATATGGGTAAACACTTACTTTGATATTACTCATGTTAAACTTGAACTGTATTATAGATTACCTATTATCACATTATCAATGATACAAAGAACTTCAAATATACTTAAATAGCTAACATTTTAAATTTTAAGTGACAGTTTAGAAGTAAAAAAGAACTTCAAAATTGTAGAAGTGCTAAAGTTTGATCCAGAGGGGGTAATGAAAACAAGATGGTGAACTAGTAAGTTCCAGACACATTCCCTCACAGAAACACCATGTGGCCAACACACAGAACAAAATAGCTTAGTGAGAAAGCTAGAAAACAATTAAGCAGATGCAACAACTATGTGAATTCCTAACCAAGCAAAAGCTGTACTCAAAACTGCATACAATTTTTGCAGCACTTTTTGGCTTTGCCCACCCTTGTACAGCATATAGAAATTAGGAGGAAGCCTTTCAATCCCTGATTCCTCCCTTGAGATGGAGGGAAAAGAGTAGAATATGTTTGCAACAGTCTGGTTTGTCTGGAGGCTGCCCAAAGGACTGATTTCTGTCTCATGTGGCTTATAACGTTAACCAAAAGGGAAACATGGTTTGGATGTCAGGTTAGAAGCAGCTAAAAGCAGTGCTGGGCACTAACATATTCTAGTTCTGCAGAGGGAGTACAGATTCCTGGGAATCTGAGGACCAGAAAATGTGACCAGAATAATATAATAGAAATCAAAGGCTCTGAGAAAAAGTAGGAATGATAATCTTAGAAAAGTTTATTCATTTGAAAGCTGCTTTTTACACTTGGAACTGGAATAAAAACACATCTATAGGCCCAGAGAATATTGTATACTCTGAAAAGGTTTGAGAATATCGAGAGTCTCCACACTGGGCTGATTAACAAAGGTCATCCTTTGCATACAACCAGTCTGCAAAGTCTGGGAGATGTGGCGGTTTTTTAAATGCCTAATTTTCAAAAAATGAGCACAAGGTATACAAAGTAGTAGGAAAACATGGCTAAGAAAAACACAGGATCACATGGCTTCACTGGTGAATACTACCACATAATTTTCTTTTTCTTTTCTTTCTTTTCTTTTCTTTTCTTTTCTTTTCTTTTCTTTTCTTTTCTTTTCTTTTCTTTTTCTTTTCCTTTTCTTCTTTCTTTCTCTTTTCCTGGTACTGAGGATTGAACCCAGGGACATTCTACCACTGAGCCACACCCATGCTTTTTTAAAAATTTTGAAACAGGGTCTCATAACTTACCACATGCTGACCTTGAACCTGTGATCCTCCTGTCCAAGCCTCCAAAGAACTGGGATTACAGGCGTGCTCCACCACATCTGGCCCAAATGTTGAAAGAAGAACTAATACCAATTCTTATCCAAACCCTCCAAAATATTGAAAAAATGGGAGCAATACTAAATTCATTATTATGAAAATAGCATTACCCTTATACCAAAGCCAAAGACACTATAAGAAAAGGAAATTACAAACTGGGCAAGGAGGCATACACCTATAATCCCAGTACTTGGGAGGCTGAGACAGAAAGATTGCAGATTTGAAGCCAGCCTCAGTGACTTAGCGAGACTCTTTCCAAATAAAAAATAAAATAGGGCTAAGGTGTAGCTCAGAAGGAGAATGCCCCTCGTTTTATTCCCCAGCACCCTTCCCCCCAAAGAAAGGAAAGAAAATTATACTCCAATCTGTATGACAAAATATCAATGACACTTCCTCAATTAAATACTGGAAAATTGAACTCAACAATATATTAAAAGAACTATAAACTATGATCAAGTGACATTTATTCCTAAAATGCAATGATGATTCAACATAAAACTGACACGATCATCTCAATTAATGCATATAAAGCATTTGACAGAATTCAACACCTCTTCATGATAAAAATCACACAACAAATAGGAATAGAAGGACACTACCTGAACATGATAAGGTAATATATGAAAAGTTCACAATTAACATCGTACTCAATGGTGAAAAACTGAAAAGCTTCCTTCTAGGATTAGAGACAAATGAAAATGCCCACTTTCTCCATTTCTGTTTTGCCTAGTAGTGAGAGTCCTTGACTCTTTCTTATTTCTTCTCTCTCTCTGAGGCTAACATTATGTATATATATGCTTAATAGTGTTACATGGTCTTTCAGGCTCTATTAATTTTTTATTATTCTTTTCTCTTTCAGACTGGATAGTTTCAATCAACTTATCTTCAAATTTGCAGGTTCTGTTTTCCCCTTATTTGTATTGATTGTGGAACCACTCTCCAGTTACTATAGTTTTTACCTCCACCATTTCTAAATGATTCCTTCTTATAGTTGTTATTTATTGATATTTTCTATTTAGGAATATATTCTTTTCCTGACTTTCATTAGTTATTTGTTTGTATTACCTTTAGCCCTTTAAGCCTTTTTAAGGCAGTTGTTTTTAAATCATTTTCTGGTAAATCCAATGCCTGTGTGTTCAAGTAGATAGTTCCTATTAATTACATTTTTCTGTGAAGGGTTTATACTTGTTTTTAGATATGTCTTATTTTAAAAAAATAACAAAATTCTGATATAATATGGTGAATTTGGAAGTTAGAGACTGTCCTTTCTCTGCAGTTTGCTCTGCTTTTTTTGTGGATTGTTTCTGTGGATTGTTTTTTAAGTGACATTTAAAACTATCTTGTAAGTTCTGCATTCTTTCTTATGTGTAGCCACCAAGTCTGTTTTTCATTAGCTTAGTGGTCAACTAGGGTTTTCACATAGTTTCTGAAAATGCCTTGAGCCATGAAAAGGAAAAATTAAAATAAAAATATTCTCTCAGTCTTTGAAGATTTTCTATCTTGGGTGCTCCTTCAATGCTTAGCCTGACTGTTTAACATTCTGAGTTAGCCTTTACTTGTACTTTAGGGGTGCTAAAGATCATCTCAGGTCTTTTAACAACTCTTGGCATGCACAGACTTTTTGATACCCCAGCAAATGCAGAAGCATTCAAAAGGCCTTATTACCCCACATATTTCCTTTCTCAACCTCTTCCTTCCCAGGCATTTTGGTATGACTCTTGCTTTTCTGAAATGTTCTCCCTTGCTCGCCATTTCTACCATCAATTCTTTTACCCTTAAATGCTTTTAGTAAAAGCTGTTAAGCTCTGGGAATGCTTCATGTCTGATGAAACAAAAAGAAGCACTTGAGAAAATTCTTGAAGGAGCCACTAGACAGGTCAGAACACACAAAATCAATTCTTTGATAATAAAGTTCATAATGATCCCACTTGGCAATATCAACTCGCATAAGGAGTGACCGGTGTCAAATTTGTAGCTGTTGCTTCTATGAGATATAGGGATGGTAGGTAAGTGATTTATCCAAGGGAAATTAAATAATATGTTGAAGAAACATCTGCACTCCTATCTTAGCTTCCCAAGTACTGGGATTACAGGCATACACCACTATACCTGGCACTGTCAGACGTTTTTACTATTTTTACTATTGCATTACCTTAAATTTCCAAGGATGACAACAAAATACAGGTAAGAGAATCCTTTGTCTTTTGATTGGATTTTGTGTTTAACAAAAACAACAAATAGTGGTAGGCATGTAAATATGTAGTAAGAACATAGATAGAAATCAGCTGGGGGAAAGAACTTCTAGAGTCTGTGATTAATGATGATGGAAGAATATTGTGCTGAAGTCATCTATCAGCTACTATCGATGTCCTGCTCATCTTCTTTTGAATCTAGAGGGGTAGACCTAATCTTTTTTTTTTTTGGAAGATGACTGAGGAAGTGTCTGAGAAGCGAACAGTTCCAGATTAAGTAGGAAGATGTGTATAAGGTTGAACACAGTAAACATGGCATTGTTAATGGAATTAGCAAGAAGATACAAGAGAATTGAGGAATTGAACTAGGTACAAATGAGAAAACCAACGATTATTTGATGGGAGGGCCCATTCATAGTGTGGAATGTGTAGACAACCAGAGGAATCCAACTGCTAACTACAAGCAGAAGGTGAAATTTTTAAATGACAAAACCTTGGCATAAATTTGTAGCACTGCTTGACCCCATCATTTGTTGTCACTGTAAGAGAACATACTGTAATGCAAAAGTCTACCAACTCGATACTCAGCTTCTAGTATGCTTAACCTTAAACGTCACATTAGTAGTTGGTAGATTCTTCTGAAATCTCCCCATTACTTTTAAGACTTTTGCTTTACAAACTTGGCAGACTTGAGCTATAATAAGCTTATTCCAAATATTCAACAAAGTAATATCTTTTGCCATTTTTGCTTATAATCTGGGAGATATAAATTGATTTAAATGAATTTCAGTTTTAATTTTAATCATCATATAAGTGCTACATTAATGCTAAACTTTCTTCTTTTTGCAAAGGGCATAAGTTCCCCCAGAATTTTATTAGTTATTTTTAGACAAAAATGAATCTCAATATCCTGTTTTATATAAGGGAGCACGGCCTGTAATTTATGAAGATGAACATGAGAGGCATTGTGACCTGTGCAGCATTGTTAAATTAAAAATGTTTATGACAACCTTGAAAAAAGCTCCTGAAATAGGAATTATTGAAATGAACAGAAGAAAAATTAAATCATTATATTTAATATGCTTTTCCTTTGTATAACCTTTTTGTGTATTTTCCTTCTCAGCAATTGTGAGCTCATACATTTCAAGAACTATTTACAATAAGCAAATATGTACTCTTTTAATATGTTTGTATGGAGAATTTTAAAAGGAATTTAGCAAAGTAAGAGCAAGTCAGACATGTTACAAAGTGAGGATGGATTAGAGTAAATGTTACTGGCTATGTAAGAGGTTTTTCAGGCTTTATTATTTTGAAAAATATTTGTAAGGCATGATCATGATAGCTCTGTACAGAGCTCTCCCTTAGAGTTCAATTAATGTTGCCATTATGCACTGGAAAAATTGAGCTAGTCAAGGAAAGGCTAATTCCATTTTTATTGATAGTACTATTGAAAGACTTTTATAATGTTTTTAAACACTGTAAGTGTAATTGCTTTTGAGCAGCTGTTAACTAATTTGAAATAATATAAAGAAAACTAGACTATAGAATTTTCACACTTTTGTGACATTTTCCCTATTCATGTTTGTCAAAGATGTACATCAGCATTCGCACATATAGGCGTGTATATATTCATGTGTGCACTTGTGTGTGGTCTTCAAAAATACTCATTTACCATTCTGTTCTTAAGTAAGCAACAATTATTTACTGAGGGCCTATAATTAGGAAATCTTTTATAAACATAGTAGTTGTGAACAAGGCTGGCATTCCAACAATTATACTCTGCTTGTTAAAATATTGTAATAATTATTTTTACTATAATGTGCTCCTTATAAGTCTAGTCATCATAGCCCCACTTCCAGGCATCCATGAACTTCCCATCAATCTAGTAGCAACTAAAAGGTTAACATATACCTCATCAAGGGCTCTCAGGTCCTTGATCCAGTTTCCCTTCTGATTAATAAGAACTCTGATGTATGCTTGCTAATTGCTTTTAGCATTACGACTACATACAATGATGGATAAGGTATTGTTCCTGCCTACAAGGGATTCATATCTGACTGCTAAAATAGATATTCATGAATCTTCTCAAGTACAGTATGATATAATGAAAGTTTATATCATATTATATATAAACATAGTGCTGAGAGGCATGGTGGGGAGAGATCAATCCTAACAGTGGGGGTCTGAGAGGGCTTCCCCAAAGAAACTGGGTTTTATCTGAAACTCGAAGTATGAGCTGGGACTAATCAGCCAATATGTGTGGGGAGGACATTCCACCAGAGCAAACAACCTTATTGAAAACACAGAAGCTAGAGATGTAGCTCAGTAGTAGAGCAGATGCATGGCATTCACAAGGCCCTAGGTTCCATCCCCAAAACAAACACACACACATGCACGCACACACACACACACATACATACATACATATACATACACACACAAAAAAAATTTCTGTACATATTAGAGGCATGTGTCTGAAATGCACATGAGTGGTAGGGAATATAGAGTGACTTATAATTGGAAATACAGGCGGAATTTATAGGGCAGAGTTTTATATTATTGAAATATAGGCAATGAAGACTTGAGGAGGCGAGAGTCATGAATCAGTGATGCTGCTACCCTGATGTGTATCAAAATGTATAATTACAATGCACCAATAAATGAATATATAAAAAAAGAAAGAGAAATCTGGACTTAATTTATAAAACAAATGAAAGGGGAAATATAGGGCAGTTAGATCTGGGAGATAATTTAGAGGCTTTTGTCAATGGTTTAGATTAGGTAACTATATTTTTTAAAAGGTTCAGATAGTAAATATTTTATGTTTTGGGCCATATGGTCCCTGTGTCAACCGTACTGTTACAGCATGAGAGAAACAATAGATAATACATAAATGAATGTGGAGAAACTTAATTTACAAAAACAGACAGTAAGCCAGATTTGTCACTCAAGTCTATTGATCCCTATTCTAGATCATCAATTATCAATGCAAGCACCTTAATTTGGATTTCCTACAAAACAGATTCAAAGACAAGGATGTTAGTGCAAATAGTTTATTTGAAAGGTAATTGTATTAGTCAGTGAGCTCCAATACAAATCCATGTGTGTCTGCAGGAAGATCATTTATTTTAAAACCCATTAGGCATGAAGTAAAAGTTCAAAATGGCTATTCAGAATGAAAGTTAATGAAAGGCTGAACTAGGCCAGTGAGGATAGGAGGGTAGTTTCAGGAGAAATAAAAAGGCAGAATGTTTCCCTCACA
>PVJS01064717.1:0-10158 GCA_004027185.1 Glis glis | reverse complement strand
GCCATTTAATACAAAGAGAAGCGTCCAATATGCAGCCTTTTGTGACTGGCTTCTTTCACTAAAAGTTCTCAACGTTCGTATATTGTAGTATCCCTATGTATGGCCGAATAATATTCCACTGTATAAATAGTCTACATTTGCTGGGCGTGGTGGCATACGCTTGTAATCCCAGTACTTGGGAGGCGGAGACCGGAGGATCTGGGTTCACAGCCAGCCTCCGCTACTTAGTGAGGCCCTCCGCAACTTCGTGAGACCCGGTTTCAAGATAGAGGATAAAAAATAGGGCCGGGGGTGTAGCTCGGAGGTAGAATGCCCTTGGGTTCCATCCCCGGTACTACAAAAATAAATAAATAAATAGTCTACATTTTGTTTACCCACTCATAAATTGATGGACATATGTAGATGTGAGATGCTTCCACCTTTTGGCTATTACGAACACCTGTGTTCAGGTTTTTGTGAGGGCACACGTCCTTCTATCTCTTGAATGTTAAGAGTGCTACGTGATAATTCTACATTTAACCTTTTTTTTGTGTGTGTGGTACCGGGGATTGAACCCAGGGGCGTTCTACCTCCGAGCTACACCCCCGGACCTATTTTTTATACTTTAATTTGAAACCGGGTCTCACGAAGTTGTGGAGGGCCTCACTAAATAGCTGAGGCTGGCCGTGAACCGGGATCCTCCGGTCTCCGCCTCCCAAGTACTGGGATTACAAGCGTGCGCCACCACGCCCTGCTTACATTTAACCATTTTGAGGAATTATAATTGTTTTCCAAAGTTGCTGGACCATTTTATATTCCCATGAAGTTGTCAATTGTTCTATATCATCAATAATTTTATTGACTATCTTTTTTATTTTAGCTGTCCTAGAGGTATGTGAAGTAGTATTTCATTGTAGCTTTGATCAGTATTTCCCAAAGAGTTAAATGATATTTTTATGTGCCATCTGCATATTATTTTTGAAGAAATATCTATTCAAATCCTTTGCCCATTTTTAAAAGTGGGTTATCCGTCCTTTTACTGTTGAGTTTTAAGAGTCCTTTGTACACTCAAGATATAAATCTCTTATCTGGTATTTGATTTGAAATATTTTTCTCTATTATATGGGTTTCTTTTAATTTATTCATGGTGCCACTTGAAGCATAAGTTTTTAATTGTTATGAAATCAAATTTATCAAAATTTTTTCTTTGGTTGCATCTGCTTCTGGTGTCATAGTTTTTAAAAAATTTATTATTTCCTAAGAGTTTTATCATTTTAGCTTCTACATTAGTTCTATGACCTATTTTGAGTTAATTTGGGGATATGGTATGAGAAAGATATAACTTCCTTCTTTTGCATGTAGAATTCAGGTTTTCCAGCACTATTTGTTAAAAAGATTATTCTTTCCCCACTGAATGGGCACCGTTGGCACCGTTGATGAAAACCAATGGACTATGAGTTTATTTCTGGACTCTCAGTTCAGTTTCATTGATCTATGCTTAATGTTATGGTATATGTTACTTGCAGAACATATATTTTAAAAAATATCTGACAGAAGCTGGTGTGGTGGTGCATGACTGTAATCCCAGTACTTGGGAGGCGAGACAGGAGGATCGCAGCCAGCCTCAGCTACTTAGTGAGGTCCTCTGAAACTTACTGAGACGCTGTTTCAAGATGAAAAAAATAAAATAGGGCTGGGGATGTAGCTCAAAGGTAGAGTGCCCCTGGGTTCAATCCCTAACATAAAAAAAAATCTGACAGAGGAAAAAATGTTATTATTTTTAAACTATTTGATTTAATGGCTTTATAAATTATACTTCAGTGGTTTTAACAAAGAAGACTCGAATAAATAGAAGGGTAAACAAACACAGAATTTTAACCTCAGAGGGCTACATCCAAGGGAAATCTGGAAACCACAAAGGGAGGCGTATCTGAAAGGCAAAAAGGTCCCTGCTGAGAATCAGGATTAGACTGTGGCCACGAGGACCAAAGAACATTTTGCTTCACATGAATGCACAACTAGCTGGGCGTGGTAGCACACCCTTGTAATCCCAGTACTTGGGAGGCTGAGATGAGAGGATCCGGGTTCGCGGCCAGCGTCAGCTACTTAGTGAGGCCCTCCACAACTTAGTGAGACCCTGTTTCAAAATAAAGAACAAACCAGGCGTGGTGGCGCACACTTGTAATCCCAGTATCGGGAGGCTGAGACAGGAGGATCCGGGTTCGCAGCCAGCCTCAGACACTTAGTGAGGCCCTCCACAACTTAGTGAGACCCTGTTTCAAAATAAAAAACAAAAAATAGGGCTGGGGGTGGAGCTTGGAGGTAGAATGCCCCTGGGTTCAATCCCCAGTACCACCAAAATAAATAAATAAATAAATAAAAATAAAAAAAATCAAGAACAAAAAAATAGGGCTGGGGGTGTAGTTCAGAGGTAGAATGCCCCTGGGTTTAATCCCCAGTACCGCAAAAAAAAAAAAAAGAAAAAAAATGAATGCACAACTATAAAGTTAACTCTTGAGGACACAGACTGGTGGGAAGAGGGAAACATCTGGTACAACTTTCTGGGGAAAAGAAGGGACTTGTAATCAAATTACAAGCATGTGCAACCACACTCAGCCTCTGTAAAAAAATTAAAAAAAAAACTCTTTAAAGGGAGGGGGTAAGTGTAATTTGGAGACAGAATGCCCCTGGGTTCAATGCCCAGTGCCACAAAAAAGAAAATAGTAAGTTCAATATAAATTTAAAACTATAAAATATATATACATACATGTATACATCCACACACAAATATATGTATGTAAACAATACTTCTTCCATACACATAAAATGATGTAGTGTTTATCCAAATAAGTCTTATTAGCTTCTAAGTAGAAAGTGAATGAAAACAACTGAAATGAAAAGATGAACAATGAAAGATGAACAAAACTCATATCCACTGGACGATTTAGTGATTAGAAATTAATTAGTACTTGGAAAAATCTACATGGTAAGAGAGACAGCCAGGTATGGTGAGACACATGATAACAGAACACTCCACCACCTATGAAGTACATCCGCTCCTGATCCCCCGACACACTGATGAAATCTTAAGATCCAACTACAGATTCACAGCACATGATGAGAAAAGAGTATGTTAAACCACACCACAGGAGCCGGGCGTGGTGCCCCACGCTTGTAATCCCAGTACTTGGGAGGCCAAGACAGGAGGATCCCAGGTTCGATCACTACTTAGTGAGTCCCTCCGCAAATTAGTGAGATACTGTTTCAAAATAAAGAATAAAAAATAGGGCTGGGGGTGTAGCTCGGAGGTAGAATGCCCCTGGGTTCAATCCCCAGTACCGCAAAAACAGAAACAAAAACAAAAAAAACCACACCGCAGGAAAAGAATAACCAAAATCCAGAATATCGGAAACTTTACAGAATCAACTACCAGCTTATTCAACAAATAAAATGCAAGGGAAAAAAAGAGACTGGGTTACGTAAAGATTTAAAAAGAACTACAAAATATATCAACTAGCTGTAATGTGTAGACTTTATTTGGATCCTGATTCAACCAAACTGTTAAAAACACATACATACTTATGATATTTATGAAAAAACTGGTAACTTGAACTCAGACTAGATAATTGGTATTACAGAATTATTTGAAAAATGTTATCATCCTTAATATTTTTCAAGTATTCTGTAATATGATGGTATTGTGGTTATGAATAACTTTTTATTTTACAAATATGCTAAATAGTTAAAGATAAAATATAGTAACTTAGATTTGCTTAAAAAGTAATATAGAAGGCCGGGCGTGGTGGCGCACGCTTGTAATCCTAGTACTTTGGGAGGCGGAGACCAGAGGATCCAGGTTCGCAGCCAGCCTCAGCTCTCTTTCTCTCTCTCTCTCCCTCTACTTAGTGAGGCCCTCTGCAACTTCGTGAGACCCGGTTTCAAAATAAAGTATAAAAAATAGGGCTGGGGGTGTAGCACAGAGATAGAATGCCCCTGGGTTCAATCCCCAGTACCGCAAAAAAAAAAAAAGTAATATAGAACAAAGGTAAACAGAGCAGGTTTTAACAATACAAAATTGGCCACAAGCTCATTAAGCTGGGTAAAGGGTACATGAAGGTTCATTATGTTGTTCTATTTTAGTATTAACTTGAAATATTAAGTACTAAGATATAAAGGTAAAAGAATCACTTTAGTGAATTCCCTACGAGACTAAAATTTATAACAAAAAGAAGAGGATTTGGTTGGAATATCTTCAATAAAAATATAAACTTGGATAAATAATAAAGAAAATAAGCAGTCGGGCGTGGTGGTGCACGCTTGTAAGTCCAATATTTGGGAGGCTGAGACAGGAGGATTGCCAGCCAGCCTCAGTAACGTAGTGAGACCCTGTTTCAAAATAAAATAAGGCTGGAGGTGTAGCTCACAGGTAGAATCCCCTATGCCCCTGGGCTCAATCCCCAGTACCACAAAACAAAAAAATAAAAAAAGTGTTCTGTTACACCAGAAGCTCATCAACAATGTCGTTAGTAATCTGACTGATACGTTACTCAGGTGCTCTTTGACTTCCTTTTTAATCTCACTAGGTTTTAAGAGTGGTGACTGATCCATATACATCTTTCTGTTGCCCAGTAACTTATATGGTACATTCAATAGCAGGTACTTGAAAAATATTTACTTAACAATAGATTATTTTTACTAAATTCTTGCTTAAGTATCTTCCAAATAATGACTTTAAGCACCTGGTACCAAAGGATAGTTACCTGATAATGGTATATAATTATATATCTATTTGGGGGGGTACTGGGAATTGAACCCAGGGGCATTATGCCTCCAACCTACATCCCCAGCCTTTTTTATTTTTTATTTTGAAACAGGGTCTTGCTAAGTTGCTGAGTGTCTTGTTAAATTGCTGAGGCTGATCTGGACCCTAGGACCTTCCTGTCTCAGCCTCCCAAGTACTAGGATTACTGCATGCACCACTCACTGCACCTGGCCAATTATATTTTAAAAAATGAATACGAAATAAAACAGTGATCAAAAATAATAAGATCCTAAAAACTTTTAAAATGGTACAAACTTACAGATCTCCTTTTATAGCTTTTGAATTTTAAAACATCTTCAAAATTTGAACCTTCTTAAAATAAATGAAATTAGAATTTGGAGCAAAAAAATAAATTGAGCAAGACTTACCTAGCAGGAAGAATTCCTCTCTTACAAAGATCAATCCTCACTTTCTCTCCTACATGTCTGTAAATCTCCACTATAGCCAATATTGCAGCATCTCTCACCTGTGAAAGAATTCAGAATTTTAAATTACATATGACACAATAAAATACTTCAAGTAGGTTTTAATGCCTGGGGAAATTATGACACGTCATTAATAGAAAACCAAGATCTGCTGAGAAACCTCTAGAAAAACCCAGTTTATAAAAAAAAAGGTTTTATAAAAAATCTAAGGAACCTATGAATAAAAGTTACTAATTTGGTCCTCAAAAAATTTATTTGTAATAAGATTATAAAAGCAAGAGTCGATAATATTAATCATTACGGTTAATTTATTTTCCTGGAATAAAGGTCAGCCTCAATAACATAGTGAGACCTTGTTTCAAAAAAAACCCAAAAACTAAAATAGCACTGGGGGTCTGGCTCAGGGGTAGAATGCTCCTGGGTTCAATCCCCAGTACAAGAAAAAAAAAAGGTGGGGGTCTAACTCAGAGGTAGAATGCCCCTGGGTTCAATCTCCCGTATCACACACTCAAAACAAGATTTTATATTCAGGAATAAAGGAAGCTGACAACCTGTTCTCATAGTTAACGTACTGGAGGGCTATAGAAGGGACCCAGGAAGCCAGGCGTGGTGGCGCACACTTGTAATCCCAGTACTTGTAACGCTGAGACAGGAAGATCACAGGTTTGTAGCCAGTCTCAGCTACTTAGTGAGGCCCTTCGCAACTTAGTGAGACCCTGTTTCAAAATAAAGAATAAAAAATAGGACTGGGGGTGTAACTCGGAGGTAGAATGTCCCTAGGTTCAATCCCCAGTTCCACCAAAAATAAAAAGAAGGGACCCAGCCAGGCGTGGTGGTGCATGCTTGCAATCCCAGTACTTGGGAGGCTGAGACTGGAGGATCCGGGTTCACGGCCAGCCTCAGCTACTTAGTGAGGCCCTCCACAACTTAGCGAGACCCTGTTTCAAAATAAAGAATAAAAAATAGGGCTGGGGGTATAGCCCGGAGGTAGAATGCCTCTGGGTTCAACCCCCAGTACCACCACAAAAAAAAAAAAAGAAGGGACCCAGCGTCTTTGTTACTCAAACTCAAGAACTTGTCATTAAATCCCATTTATCTTTAATACTCACTAAACTACTGACAAACTTAAACTTACATAAATTTTCTTCTCTTTTATTGGAGCACTGTAATCATGACAGTGAGATTCAAAGTCACACAAACAAACATGCACAGGTCGTAGATTTTCCCTTCAGGTCCTTCCCTGTACATAACAGGGATACTCTCTTCATGGGTACAGCATAATTTGAACTGTTTCTTTCATCAGTTCTTCCTTTTCCCCTTCCCCCATTATTCTCCTGGTCACTCTCCTCAATTATCTAAAGTCCCTTTTGTTTCCTATTTTCTCAAAACTAACTTTGGTGTATTAAAATGAAGTAAATTGATTTTCTGACTACCTGTCTACCCTCTTTCTTCTCTTTTAAAAATGGAATAAGAGCACAAAAAAGAAAATATAGCCTAAAAACCAGTCAATGGATAAATGTAAAATAAATTTTACCTGACTGTTGGAATCTCCAAATAGGATACACAAATGTGGTACCAACTTGCTGAGGGCTAGTGGCTGAGCCCCAAAACTAAACATAATTTGAAAAGAAAGAGAATTGGTTTCAATTAAATAGTAAACAAAATACCCTTATGCCTATTTCTTATCTATATCAATATGACAATTATGGTAGAAAGGATGGGCAGACATCATTAAAACATGAAGGATATGAGACACAAGCAAAAAATAATTCTAAACAATATGAAATATGCAAACTTGAATAATCACAACTAACACTGAAAATTGCCAACACATGACCCAACAGATCAAAACGCTCAACCAATGGCACTCTTAAACCTAGCAAGCTATCAATTACTTAACAGTTCAGAGCATTTGCTTTTGAAAGAGTGATATTTTTAGACTCTGGGTCTCAAATGAATATGCAATGCAGTGAAATAAGTAAATTAAAAGATCTTTATGCTCATTAATATTTGGATGAGTTCACAGGTTGGAAACAAATGACAGGAGAGGTAAAACCCACAAAAATTGTGCAGACTGAGTGGACTTACAAACTCTAGATGGCAGAAAGGACCACAGAGCAGTAAAAGAAAATAAATGAAAGAATAGTTAAGAAAAGGAAGTAATGCTATAGAAAAAAATCAAAAGCTAATACATATTACCTATCACATTGAATTAAACCAGAGGGGGAAAAAATAGTCCAGAAGGAGAAACAAAAGCCCCAGTTTACATTTGTTCAGATTAGAGTCAATGTTCTGTGGCATCTATGCTGTCAGAGCCCTGCAGGATGCTACCAGCCTGGCTGTCCAGTTACCTGGGAAAGTCCTGTCCAGTGCATGATTTTGGTAGCCACCCACAGTGGCCCAGGGAGCCTAGCGCCAAACGGTAAAAGTGGGGTGGAGGAGGGGAATGGCTATAATATGTGAAATACCACTGAGTTAAAAACAATTCCAACTTGGATCCAGAATGTAAATAGACCCTACGTTATTGGGTGGCTATTATTAACACATTGAAGAAAAAACAGAGAAACACTTATTACTAACCGGCAATTTAGAAACTAACAATGTGAAGAATAACCTACACAGAAAAATTAACAGTAAAGTTATCAATAATTTTTGCACTGGAGATCAATTAATAACTACTTAAAATTTATTTCCATGGCTTTCCTTGGCCTTATGCAATGGATTTTTCTTTTTGAGAAATGAAAAACATCAGAAGGCTGTTTTCGGTGACCATAAAACTTACATGTTTAAGGTTTCAATAAGACACAGACACACGCCTTCCCGAGATCGAAAATTCTTGTGCTTAAAACCAGAAGACAACTGTTCCCAAATGAACTATGTGAAAGAAAAGTAAACATGTATAACAAAAAGTTAAATTCCCATGATCTAATAGTTTAACTCAACCCAACATTATTACCGACTTTACTAGTAACTGAATTATTTCATCACACTATTCACTTCTCTATTACAGAGTATCCCTCATCCGAAATGCCTGGAACCAGAAGTGTTTGGGAGTGGGGTTTTTCTGTTTCTGTTTGTTTGTTTGTTTTGGATTTGGGGGTGTTTGCACTTACACAATTAGAAATCTTGGTGATGGAACACAAATCTTAACACAAAACTATCTGATGTTTCATATATGGTTTTTATGCATAGCCCGAAGGTAATTTTATACTATATTTATACTATATTTATACTATTTTCAGTGCAGCTGTTTTGCCTGTTGCCCGTCACATGGGGTCAGGTGTGGAGTTTTTCATTTGTGTGTCATGTCCACGCTCAAAAAGTTTTGGTCTTTGGAGCATTTTGAACTTTGGATTTTCAGATTAGGGATACTCAACCTGTACTTACAAGTTTTTCAAAGCCAAATTTACACTGCAATTGTTCCTACCTATTTTTAATATCTTAATCACAGTTTCAGTTTTTATTTATATATTTTTACTTTAGATTTCAATTGTCAGAAAAGCCATGTCCAATACCTAAAAACCTTAGCGTTTCAAGGACACAGGACTCTGTCTAGGCTTTGGAAACCTTCAATAACAATGCTACCATTATAAGCCCAGTAGTCCAGTAAGCATTTAAGAGTTCCAACACTGCTTAGCAACTATTGCAGACTTTTGGAACAGGTTTCTTCAACATTTTGTAATCAAGTCTTTTCTCTTTTAATACTGAATACAAATACAGAAACACTTTGGGGGCAAGTCATTTTATGGCTGCCTAATTTGTATAAGTTTATCTGTGGAGAAAGCATAAACTTACAAATAAGGCAAACCAATTATTTTGGCTTCATGTAACAAGTAATCCAACTTTATATTCCCAAACTTATAGCCAAATGTCCCTATCAATCCTTCTTCCACATCTCAAAACACCTTTACCATTTACCAAATGCACACACACATATATACACACAAACTCTCTTTCTGGACTCAGTATCCTTGCTGGAGTCTAAATTCAGTTCTATTCATATAATTCTCTCTCACTGCCAACTTTTGGGAAGGTAATTTGGAAGTTGATTTAAAAAAATTTTTTTGTGTGTAGTACCGGGGATCAAACCCAGGGGCCTTCTACCTCCAGGTTACACCCTCAGATCTATTTTATTTTTTATTTGGAAACAGGGTCTCGCTAAGTTGCTGAGAACCTCACTAAGTTGCTGAGGCTGGCTTCAAACCTGCGATCCTCTGGTCTCAGCCTCCCAAGTACTGGGATTACAAGCGTGCGCCACCACACCTGGCTTTAAAAATCTTAAAGAGGGATGAGGATGTGATCTGTGATACAGCGTTTGCCTTGCATGCACAAGGTCCAGGATTTGGTCCCCAGGATTACAAAAGAAGGAAAAAAAAATCTTAAATTGAATGACTTGACTCAAAAACACTACCTCTCAAACTCTATTCTATAAAAATCCTCATATTTATACCCAAAGATACATGTACAAGGATATTCCCTATTGTATACATCGTAATAAATGAAAGCCAAAAACAACTTAAAATATAAATCAATAAACATATATCAAAGAATATCCACCAAATTATCAACAAAGATTTAGTTCTGTGGTATATCTGGGAAAGCAGTTTACTTTCACAATTCAGTGCTCTTTAGATTTCTTATAAAACATATGTAATGTTACAATTTTTTTTTTTTTTTTTTTTTTTTTGCGGTACCGGGGATTGAACGCAGGGGCGTTCTACCTCCGCGCCACACCCCCGGCCCTATTTTTTCTATGCTTTATTTTTGAAACCGGGTCTCACGAAGTTGCGGAGGGCCTCGCTAGGGAGAGAGAGAGAGAGAGGAGAGAGGAGAGAGAGAGAGATTGATCGCACGCGCATGCGCGCTGAGGCTGGCCGCGAACCCGGATCCTCCGGTCTCCACCTCCCAAAGTACTGGGATTACAAGCGTGCG
>PVJS01064716.1:0-10158 GCA_004027185.1 Glis glis | reverse complement strand
AACCCAGAGGCGTTCTACCTCCGCGCTATGCCCCCGGCCCTATTTTTTATACTTTATTTTGAAACTGGGTCTCACGAAGTTGCGGAGGGCCTCATTAGGTAGAGAGAGAGAGAGAGACGGAGAGAGAGAGAGAGAGCGAGCTGAGGCTGGTCGCAAACCCGGATCCTCCGGTCTCCGCCTCCCAAAGTACTGGGATTACAAGCGTGCGCCACCACGCCCGGCCTGTGAGGTGTTTTATATGCCCATTATTTTAATTCTCAGCCCTGTAAGGAGATGAGGATGCTGAGGAGGGAAGGGCCTGGTAGGGCTGCTCACCTTGGTGGATTGAGATCCCAAAGGTCTGATTGAATCTGAGGCTGTTCCTCTTTTACCAAACCACCTTGAGGCGCAGAAAACTCAACCTATGCAAATCTGCATTTCTAAACCACGGAACTAATCGACTTGACACATGTATTCGACTTGACACATGTATTCATTTTAAGAGTTTTCACTTGTAGAAGGCTACACTTGCTGGGTGGGGCTCAGAAATCCCCATCTGAAATGGGAGAGACTGTGGCATGCTAGGCGTGGTGTTTAATGGGGAAGAAAGTAACTTCATTTTGTGTAAATTCAGCTGTGCGCAGCTTCTCTTTATGTACTTGACAGGAATGGATGGAAGCACTTCTTTTGGCGTGTGTGTGCGCGTGCATGCGTGCGCGTGCGTGCATGCGTGTGCGCGCGTGCATGCGTGTGTGTGTGTGTGTGTGTGTGTGTGTGGCTGAGGATTGAACCTAGGACCTCGCACGTGCTGGGCAAGCGCTCTGTCACTGAGCCACACCCCCAGCCCTTTCTATTTTTTATTTTTAAACAGGGTCTCAATAAGTTGCCAAAGCTGGCCTTGAACCTGAGATCTTCCTGCCTAAGCCTCCTGAGTCACTGGGATTATAGGCCTGTATTACCAAGTCTAGCTTCTGTCAACTTTTTTTTTTTGGTGGTACTGGGATTGAACCCAGGGGCATTCTGCCATTGAGTTATACCGCAGGTCCCTTTCCCCACTTTTAAATTTTGAAACAGGGCCTCTCTATTTACTAAGCGCTAGCCTTGAACCTCTGCTCATCCTATCTCAGTCTCCCAAGTGCTGGGAGTACAGGTGTGTGCCACTCTTAACAGAGCATGTGCTGATGGTCGTGGTAAGTTTCCTGCAGGTTGATTTCTGATTTAGGCCATTGTCCTTGTCTAATTGGAGTGATTGAGTGAAAAAAAAAACATTCCTCTATTAGGGAGGTAGACATACTCCATATATGCAGGGAGAAATTAAGCAATTGGTGTACCTTGCAAAATGGGTGTAAAAGTGGTGAGTTTTGCCAAAATAAGACAGGAGTCAGAGTGCTAAATGAAGACCACATCGGTTTGGATTATGCTGGAAGCAGGTGCCAAGATGTAGTTCAAGATGCAGGAGGTTTATGGGGAAGCTGTGTGGAGGGTGAAAGGTGGTAACAGGAGTGGGGTTGAGGTCTGACCCTGTGGGAGCAGGCGGAAGGGAGGCAGCCTGGGAGGGGTGTCAGACCAGCTCTAGGGGCGGTGTCCTGAGCCAGGAGCCCCTCAGGACCTGCCGTGCAGGAGAGCCCCTCAGAGCAGCCTGGGCCTGCTCCTGCAGGGGTCCCCAGGCTGCCACAGTGAGACTCAGCTCACCTGGGGCCTCACCTTCAGGTTGCCTTACGTGCCTTGCCGCCAGCCCTGGCAGGGAGGCCCGCGTGGCAAAGCCCCATGGCTGCCTCAGAGGCCGAGTTCAGTAACCACAGAAACAGGACCCGGTACAAGCAGTCCCGCTTGTTAGTTGTGAGCGACACGGGCAGCGTTTGGTTCATTTTTAGAAGCAGCCCGGGCTTCGCCAGGCCTCCTAAGCCCTGGCTGGACCACTTTGCTGGGACAGGGGTGAGTTGGCACACAGGAGAGCCCGTGCTCCTGGGTCCACGCTGGGGGTGGGGCGCGCGCGTCTCCCTGCGCAAAGGCCCTTCCCATCTTCCCAGTCCGGGAGCAGGTGTGTCCGTAGCTGCCGGTCGGGTTCAGTCCCATGAGCACTGTGTTTTCCTGGATCATACCTTTTACTTCTTTTCTATAAATTTCAGTGAGTTAATGGTTATAAAATATTTTTTGTGTGTGTGGTGCCGGAGATCGAACCCAGAGACGTTCTACCTCTGAGCTACACCCCCAGCCAAATTTTAAAATTTTTATTTTGAAACAGGGTCTCACTAGGTTGAGAGTCTCACTACTTGCTGAGGCTGTCCTTGAACCTGTGATTCTCCTGTCTCAGCCTCCCAAGTACTGGGATTAAAGGTGTGCGCCACCACGTCCGGCTGAAAACATTTCTTTTTGATGAACAAATTATACATGAAAATTGTGAAGACAGATTCCAACAGGGGTCAGGCAGGAAGGCAAGAAAGTGAAAACCCAGGCCTGCGTGGTGGGAGGGTGGGCCCTGGCGAGCGTGCCCACCTGACCCCGCCACCGACCGCAGCCAGGTGTGGCCGGGGGACACAGGACCAGAATTACTACTTTCTTGTTCTAAGAGAAGCCAGAAATCTGGATTTATGTGCAATTTATTTTCAACACACTGCACCTACAAAATTAAAAATGTTGCTGCCTGAATTCAGCCCCAGGGGCCACTAATTTTACAACTTCTGGTCTACAGTATTTGTTTATGTCTTGAGATAAAGTAACTGAGTTAATTAAATACATGTTAGAGAAGCAAAAATAAGTAAATAAATAGTAAAAAAAAAAAAAAACCCTAAAGATTTTATGTGTGAATTTAAACCAAAAGCGTCGTCCACCCTGTCTCAGGCACGGCTGCTGGACGCAGGACAGGGCTCCCTGGTGATGGGTAGAGGACAGGAGAAGATGGGACTGGGAGTAAGCCTCCGATGTGCATCTCTGAGGGCCTGAGCGTTTAGCGAGCCCCACTCAGAGCTGTGTCTGCAAGAGGGATGTTTTCGGAACGTGCCTGTGTGTTCAGAGAGGGCCCTCGTCTTGGCGCTCTTCCTCTGTGAGCTCAGCTTGCATCTCCTGTGCACGTGTGGGGTCCTCTCGCATCCAGCGTGCTGACCTGGGGGCGGGCGGCAACCCGGCATGATTGTGCCAGGTTGTGCCCACCGGCGGTGCGTGAGGCCGGCCCTCGCTCGCTCTTCGATGCTCGCCGTTGTGGTTGCCGTTGCAGGTAGAGTTGTGCACAGCGCTGTCCAGCTGTGGTCTCGACTGGCCTCCCCGCTGCGGAGGCTGAGCGCCCGCAGACCTCCCTGGCCGCTATGCTCTCCCCGTGCCATCCTGCGCGAGGCCTTCGCGTGCCTGCCTGTGGGCTTTGTCTTGTTCTTACACGGTCCTCTCAGTCATTTCTTCATCATGTACTTTCTTATCTTGAGCACGCTCGTCCTCTGTTGCCTGTGCATTAGACACCTTCCCCAGTCAGGTCTGACCTTTTCCCTTAACCTTGTTGATGAATAGGTGTTGTTGTTTTGTGGTACTGGGGATTGAACCCAAGGACATTTTACCTCTGAGCTATTTTACCTGGCCCTATTTTATTTTTTATTTTGAAACAGGATCTCACTAGATTGCTGAGTCTTGCTACCTTGTTGAGGCTAGCCTCGAACCTGCAATCCTCCTGTCTCAGCCTCCCAAGTACTGGGATTACAGGTGTGTGCCCCCACGCCCAGCTGAACAGGTGTTTTTAAGGTAGTGTAGTACTCACCCACCCGTTCTTTTCTGGGTAGTGCCTTCCAAGTGCTGCCTGGGAGCACCCTTCTGAACTGAGGGTTGCAGATGATTCTGTGTGGGGTCCACTGTGCCAGGCCTAGAACCTTGATCCCTGTGGAGCGCACAGTGTGCGTCTTTGTGAGGGTCTTTTTTTTTTTTGCGGCACTGGGGATTGAACCCAGGGGCATTCTACCTCTGAGCTACACCCCCAGCCCTATTTTTTATCCTTTTTATTTTGAAACAGTGTCTCATTAAGTTGCGAAGGGCCTCACTAAGTAGCTGAGGCTGGCGGCAAACCTGGATCCTCCTGTCTCAGCCTCCCAAGTACTGGGATGACAAGCGTGCGCCCGCGCCTGGCTGTGAGAGTCTTTTAGTAGTGCCTTATTATATCCCACCTGCCTCCTCACACGCTGTGGCTCTGTTCATTCCCAGGAGCCCTTACTGCTTTTTGGGTTTTTATTTTTTTTAGTTTTTTAAAATTTTTTTGTGGTACTGGGGATTGAACCCAGGGGTTCAATCTGACTACACCCCCAAGCCCTCTTTTTTATTCTTTATTTTGAAACAGGGTCTCACTAAGTTGCAGAGGGCCTCACTGAGTAGCTGAGGCTGGCCGCGAACCTGCGATCCTCCTGCCTCGTTCTCTCAAGTACTGGGATTATTATTATTGTTATTATTATTTTGTGGTACCGGGGATTGAACCCAGAGGCATTCTACCTCTGCGCTACACCCCTGGCCCTATTTTTTATACTTTATTTTGAAACCGGGTCTCACGAAGTTGCAGAGGGCCTCACTAAGTAGAGAGAGAAAGAGAGAGAGAGAGAGCGAGCTGAGGCTGGCCACGAACCTGGATCCTCAGGTCTCCGCCTCCCAAAGTACTGGGATTACAAGCGTGCGCCACCACGCCCGGCAAGTACTGGGATTATAAACGCGCACCACCGTGCCCGGTGCCAAGTGATGTTTTTAAAATTTATTTTTTGAACTTCAGTTGCTTGGTGGCCTTGTATAGAAATGCAGTTGACTTTTGGGTGTGGGTCTAGTATCAGTCACCTCGCTGTTTCTTGTAGTTTATGTGTACGTTTTGGAATTTTCTGCATAGACATTCGTGCCCCTGGGAGTGGCCTTGGCTTTGTTTCTTGCTGGGGCTCTGGTAGTTCCCCTCCTGTTTTGTTGCCTGGGCCAGGCCTCTGGCCTCCTTGTCTCCTTCCTGGTTTTAGGGAGGTGCGTCCCCCTCTCCCTTCTGGGGTCAGTGCTAACGCAATGCTGCTCCGTTCTGGATCTCCCGCTTCTCCTTAGAACAAAGGAGGTCAGTAGTGACAAGTGCCAACAAGTCGAAATGAGGAGGAGAGCAAAAGATGAGCGGCTTACCTTCGTGAGATGCAGAAATAAAGCACAGGTGACGCTGGCCTATGTCACCAGGACAGCCAGACCACAGAAAGACGGCCTAGACCAAGTGTCGGCGACGTGCAGGCCAGCGGCATGCGGGCAGGTGTGGCGCGGCGGTGTGGCCTGCTGAGGCCTCTCGGGGGAGATAGTGCTCTGTCCACTGTACAGACAGAGTGGAAGAAGGACGTGTGGTACCCAGTCGTCCCTTGAGTTGGGCTTTTGCGGTTTCAGTTTCCACTGTGGCCCAAGGATATTAGATGGAAAGCTCCAGAGATAAACGCCTTATAAGTTTGAAGTTGCCCGCCATTCCAAGCACTCAATGATGTCTTGTTCCACCTGCTCCATCCTGTAGACAAAGCGTCCCTTCATCTAGTGTGTCCACACTGTCTGTGCCGCCTGCCTGGGAGGGGCTGTGTCACCCTCTTGGGTACCAGATCCGCTGTCCCAGGTCACAGTGCCTGTGTTCAGGCGGCTCTTATGTTACTTAATAAGAGTGAAAGACTAGAGCTGCAGAAGAGGTGCCAGGTGGAAGCGAGGAGGGACGGAGGGACGCGTGCTGCATGGCGACATTGCAGGCACATGGGGAGACAGCGTGCACAGGACCGGCACCATCGCAGCTTCTGACATCCCCAGGGGTCTTGGAAGATATCCCATGGATATGGGGCCTACTGTATTCACGCAACGGAGAGAGAATGTGGTAGCTCCAGCCATGCTTGTGAGTCTCACACGTCTGATGTGGAGCCAAAGGAGGGAGGCAGAGTGTACACACGCGCACTTTGTTCATTTCAGCACACACACCAGTGAGCTAGTGCTGCTGTGCACGCTGGGGCTGCCCGCTTGCAGGGCAGGGAGCGTGAGGGGCATTTTAGTTCTTTTTTCTTGTGGTTGGGGATTGAACCTACTGGGGTTCTACCTCTGAGCTACACTCCCAGACCTATTTTATTTTTTATTTTGAAACAGAGTCTCGCTAAGTTGCCAAGGCTGCCCTCACGCTTGGGATCCTCCTGTCTCAGCCTCTCAAGTGCTGGGATTACTGGCCTGAGCTGCCACGCCCAGCTAGGTGTTAGCTCTGAGCTGTATACTTGAGATTATACTTATAAAGTTTTGAAAAAGGAGTTAAAGAGAAAGTTACAGATGTAGAAGACAGAGGAGTCTGACATACAAACATACATACATCCAGCTGTGTAACTAGAAGCCCCAAACACTGGCACCACAGTTGTTTGTCCCTGAGGCTCAGGATGCTTTGAAGGAGTATGGGGAGGGCTGTGTGTTGGCGGTCCCGTGCCCCCTGGGGAGGGTATGCACGCACACATGCACACACACACACACACACACTCCCTCACCGTGCATGCACACTTTCTCTGCAGCCCACTTTCTGCCGGTCACCTGATCCTGCTGACCCTCCCCACAGCCCTGTCGTTGGGCAGGACCGGGAGAGCTGCCCTCGGCTCTGGCAGGGACGTGGGTGGTGCCACCGCCCTGTGACCGCACCAGAGCTGTTTCTGTTTCCCCGTCATCCGTGTGGTGGGCATCCTTGCACGGGCTGTCTGGCTAACTTCCTGAAGTGAGTTCCTCAGGCAGACCGCTGAGCGAGGCCTCCACGTTTCGGGTCCTGGATGTGTTTCCCGCCAGCCCTCTGCGAGGATCGTATCCGTTTCCACTCCTGCCAGTGGTGTTGGAAAGACCAGCGCTGGTATGCTGCTTGGTAGTTTGGCATCTGCCTTTATGTTCGAGTCCTGCAAGCTGGCATGTAAGCTTTCGCCGTCTCTCCTGTGGAGCCCCACAGTGGCCCTGCCGGTGCTGTCCCGTCCAGGCTGGTCTAGGGGCCGTGTGACCTGTGAGCAGGGCTCGCTGCAGCCTCGGCGCCTGGTCCGTTCTTCCTCAGCGGTGGGTGAGGATGAAGAGATCTCGTGTGACCACGCCTTGTGCATGGTGAAGTGGCATGCCGATGTGCTGCGCCATGTGTATGCGCCGTGTGCAGCGTGAGTCCCGGCTGGGCTGCCCAGGGACCCAGCCCTAAGGAAACGTGATGGGTCAGTGAGGGCCACACTGAGAAGGGACATCAGCCGCAGCCACTGAGGACAGCTGCGTGCGGGATGGTCCACAGTTACTCAGGCATCTGGCCCACCTGTTCCAGAGGGTCCCGGCACCTTCCCCTGGTGTGAACTGTGGGTGCGCACCTTCCCAGAAACCCAGAGTCGATGAAGGCAGGTGCAGGCGGGTGCGTCCAGGGGGTCTGGTGGGGCCCGTGCCAGGTGCACATCAGCGCCGTCCTCTGAAAGCCAGCACGTGCCCCTCCCTGGCAGCACTTGCCGCTCTGGGAGCCGGTCGCCACGCCCTGTGAGCAGGCCCTGGGTCTCCTGTGGCTATGGCTGCGTGGTCTGCGGTGTTGCTGGCCTCTTCACCCTGCACCCCGGACGCGCTCATGGGAAGCAGCCCCTGGCTCTGCCCATTGTCTCCATCTTCGCGGCCCTGGGGATGGCTGGCTGGCCATGGGGCAGCGTCCAGACCACAGCCTCTGGTTTTCCTCTGGGCCACCCTGCGATGCTGGGTCCCAGTGCTCAGACCAGACCCACACCCGCAGCTGTGGGCTGGGGCGACCGGAGCCTAGGCAGAGAAGGTGGGAAATTGCACACTTCTCCGCTTTGTGAATTTCTCAGCCCTCGGTCATGTTGAGAGGACAGATAGGGAGTGCCACAGCTCATGAAGTGTGACATTAGTGGCCATTGCTCCTGTCCCTTCCCAGCTGGACACTTCTGGCTCTGCTGGGGGCTCCCGGCACCTGCTCCGAGACCACCTTGAGGATTGACCGGCCTCAGAGGCAGTAATGGCCTAGATATCCCCCGTGCCCCAGGCAGCGGAGCAAGGAGCCCTGGTGGCTGCAAGGGGCCGCCTCCCTCCTGCAGCTCCGGGACTCGCCCTGGCTCAGCCTCCCAGGCCGGTCCTAGCCCCTCTCCTGTTTAAAAGTGGGGGCTCCCATGTAACTGAGCTGGGACAGCCGTGCCAGACCATGTGACCTCTGGGCCCCAGGCCCAGTGGAAGCAAGTTTTGTTCCTTGTTATTTAGCCCAACTCAGTTCAGGAGTCCCAGACATGTCCGGCCCTGCCTGCCCTGCCCCTCACCCCCAGCCTCCCCGTCCCTGGCCGTCCCTCCTCCCCCACATCAGGGTGCATTTGGCTACAGCAGACTGGGTGATGCCTTTTTCAATAAGGTGGCTGGGTTTAATAAGTCTGATAAGTGTGATGAGTCGGCGTGGGTTTAAGTTAACATGAGCACTTCTCTGGTCCCTGTTTTCTCTGGATTCTCCGCGCCCGGCCAGCATTGCTAACCTGCCTGGCCCGGCTCACCTGGCCATGTTTGGGGGCCCCTTCCTGGCGATTCTGTTCCTGGGGGCCACGGTGGCCAGGCAGCAAGGCCTGCAGGTCTGGAGCTGGTCACAGAAGGGCTCCTGTCTGAGTTCATCCTTGAGTGGGGACTGTCAGCATTCCAAAGCAAATATTTGGCCGTTTTTCGTATCATTTGTTTCTTTGTCTCTGTGCTCTGGCTTCCCTCCATTACCTTGAGTGATTCGGTGATAACAATTCTGCCTTATTTTCCCTACGGATTTTGAAATAAAGTTTTATGGGCATGCACACCCTTTTGTTTTCTTACTGCCTGTGGTTTGGGGAGTCGTGACAGGCTGACTGGCTGTCACTGAGGTTCCTCTGTCTTCCCTGGATGGAGGAGGAGGCCACCCTCTGCTCCAGGGTGGAGGGCTCGCAGAGCAGCACCAGGGCCCTGGGCGAGCCTCAGCTGCAGTCTGGTCTGAAAACCAGCCCATGAGTGTTTCTGGGACACTTGGGGAAATCTGAATGTAGATTGGCTATTCAGTGGTATTTGGAACTAATTGCTAATTTTCTTAGTGTGCTAATTTTATTGTGGTTCTGAACAGTGATATGCTGTTAAGGGAGATATACTGAGTATTTATGTATATAGTACTGTGCAGTCTGGAAGTAGCTTGCATGGTTCAGGGATGAAAAGACACACCGATGTGCATGCATAAAGATAATTATGCAGAATGTCACATTTTTCTTTTTGTGGTACTGGGGATTGAACCCAGGGGCATTCTTCCTCTCAACTACATTCTCAGCCCTTTTTATTTTGGAACAGGGTCCTGCTAAATTACCACATGCTAGCCTTGAACCTGCCATCCTCCTGTCTCAGCCTCCCAAGTATTGGGATTATAGGCATGTGCCACCACGTCTGGCTATGAAAGCCATTGTGTGTATGTGTGTGTGTGTGTGTGTGTGTGTGTGTGTGTGTAGTACTGGAGATTGAACCCATGGACATTTTGTCTCTGAGTCAACCCCCACCCCATCCTTTTCTTTATTTCTTTTAATTTTGAAACAGGGTCTCACTATGTTGCTGAGGGTTTCACTAAGTTGCTGAGGCTGTCCTCAAACCTGTGATCCTCCTGTCTCAGCTTCTTAGGCACTAGGATTACAGGCAGGTGTCAGCATGCCAGGCTTTATTTTCTTTTTATTTTGAAACAGGGTCTCTCTAAGTCACTGAGGCTGGCCTAGAACCTGCAATCCTCTTGTCTCAGCCTCCCAAGTCCTGGTATTATAGGCATGTATCACCATGCACGCCTCAACTTTTTCTTTTTGCATTACTGGGGATTCAACCCTGGGCCTCTCGCATGCTAGGCAAGTGCTCTACCACTGAGCTATACCCCAGCCCTTCTTTTTCTCTTTTTTCCTTTTTTATTTTATGTTGAGAGAGGGTCTGGTCGAGTCATGCAGGCTTGCCTGGGACTTGCGATCCTCCTGCCTCAGCCTCCTGGGTAGCTGGCATTACAGTCATGTGCTGTCACGCTGGGCTTATTCTATTTCTCACCATGATTATGAGCAGATGCTGCCTGCTGGGCCGGGCGTGGTGGCGCACGCTTGTAATCCCAGTACTTTGGGAGGCAGAGACCGGAGGATCCGGGTTCGCAGCCAGCCTCAGCTCTCTCTCTCTCTCCCTCTCCCTGTCTCTCTCTCTCTCTCTCTACTTAGTGAGGCCCTCCGC
>PVJS01064715.1:0-10158 GCA_004027185.1 Glis glis | reverse complement strand
CTCCTCCTCCTCCTCCTCTTCCTTCTTCCTCTCTTTCTCTCTCTCTCTCCACTACTAGTTCCAAACCATTTGCTAAGCTTAAAATCTTGCCAACACAACAGTCAATTGTGAAAAGGGAGAGAGGAGGGAGAGGAGGCGAAAGAAAAAAAAAAAAAGCATTTTGCAAAATGGGACCACAGCCCAGGAACACATAAGGGACCATGTATTTCCTTTGAAAGTTTTGTTTCAGTTCAACAGCAGCAAGAAACAGAAAGACGCCTTTAGTACCTGCAGGCCACTTGATTCCCTAGCACACAGTCCTACTGGAAACACCTCCCATCCATTGCTGAGTGTTTCTTTTCTGTCGTCAAAGCACGCAGTCTCTTCTCAGCAAGACAACTTGCATAACATTTTATTTGCAGAGGGAAGTTCAGCGCCCTGCTGAGGCTCCTTAACCTTCATGAACATAAACGGTACATTTTGAATATGCCTTCTCAATTACCCGATCTCCGCCTGCAAAGATGTGGTGTGTGTGGGAGGAAAGATGATTGAGCGGGGCTGAGCCTTTTAGGTACCAATTCTTTCTGACAGAAAGAATAACTGCTGAGCTGCAGGGGGAGAATTCTTGAAACTTTTCCGTGCTCTTTTGGGGGAGGGAGGACCAATAAAAGGAACAGCAGAATTGCCTGCAATCGTCCTCCACTGAGAATGTGGGCAGAAGGGTGGGGAGAGAGGAAGAGGTTAAAAGAGACCATAAGTGAAGTTAAAATGCAGTCCAACTGTTTCTCCATAACTCCTTCCCCTCGCCAGGAAAAGCTCAGGTCCTGGGCTATGTGTGCAGCCCGCCTGCTTGAGGTGCTCTGTGTTCTGGATGAGAGGAAGTGGAAATCATTAAGACCACAGTCACAACCACCGCCATCAGCTTGGGTCACTCAGGCAGTGTGAAGGAATAAACTCGTTGACAGTATTTACTATGACAGTTCTTCCCCAAAACTGTTGTTGGGACTGAAATGTGCTGTGCACTGCGCCTATTCACAGATGCTAAAAAGCATAATTGAAAGTTGGTAAATTTCCTAGTATTGTAATTTTTCAAGCAGAAAGACAGTTACTTGGAGATTTCTCCAGCCCTTTCTGTTGGAGGAGAGTGCCTTTCTTGGGCTGAGGAGAGGACTTACCAACACTAGCCAGGTATGCATCATTTAGAAGCGATGTCCCTGCCTGCCTGCACCCCAACTCTGGTGTTTCCATGTGGAATGTGGAGCTTGGCTGCTGCCTGTCTGCATACAAGTCTTTCCTCCCCTATCTGCTTTCTCGTTTGGACCCTTATATTACATTGGAATTCACGTTGGTTTCTCTTACAAGAATATAAGCTTCTTAAAGGCACAGACGATATTTGATTTATCTTTAGATGCCTTTCACTTTCACCTCCATCAACATGTAAATTCTTGGTATAATATCATACACATAGTGACCACAATTATCTGTCTATCTATAGCTAATACTTATATTACACATATATACACAGTGCTTTGCACAAGCTAATATATATATGCACACACATATACCCATTCCCATATATTTTTATATTTTATTTTATATGTACCTATATGTACTTATGTATATATTTCAAATGTTAATTTTTAAAATGCTAATTAAAAAAACCTAAACTGATTGGAATTAGTGATTCTGGCCAGTTTTGAGCTCTGGTAAAATGTGTTTTGATATCTAGCTTGCCAGAAATGTTGTTAAGACTCACACTCTTTGTACAATGAAGAGCGTGTCTAATCACAGTCGAAAGAAAAGTTCTGAAAAGGAAAACTGGTAATCATCACTGACAAGTGAAACAAAGACCAGGCCCCCCCTTACCTACAGCTCAGAGCCCCTGTCCTGTTCCAAGACACCTGCGCCTCTAACAATGATGGAAGGCCCCTGGTGAAGGGTGTTTTGCTCAGCTTCTCTTCTTCTTTTCAACTCAGTGTATATTTCATTACAACGCATGTCTCAAGTTCAGATTCATGCATAGGATGTCTTAGTCTATGCAAGACTGTGCAGTTGGCTTTATTACTTTTGTTTGTTTGTTTAACAGGATTTGTGTGTTCTCTGAATGAGTTCCAGATTGGCAGACCAAATGTCAGTCTCCCTTTCATCTTCTGCACAGAGTTTTGGGTGACTATCGCCGAGTCCCTTCATGGGACCTTTCTCTCAAGAAATCAGAATCATTATGGTAAGTGAAATAAATCAGATATAGAAAGATAAATATTATATGTTCTCTCTTCTCTGTAGAAGCTAGTAAAAAGTCTGCCTGAAGGTACAACAGTGTTAATAGAAGTTGGGGAAGATGGGGAGAGGGATAGAGGGAGATTGAATAGCAGGTACCAAAACAGTTTTGGAAGGAATAGGTTCTAGTGTTCTACAGCCCAGTGGGGTGACTACCATTCACAATATCCTATTATATATTTTAGGAACCACTAGAAGAGAGGACCTCAAAGTCTCCAAACATAAAGAGATGATAAGGAGATAGAAATCCTATCTGTGGACCACACTTCTGGGATAATGACATTTTGAGGGTGGTCCGAAACTGTATATCTACTTCATAATATTGCCCTACTTACTCCCCCAAATTAGGAAAGTTTATGTAATAAATATACACACAGCAACTCATCTTGTAACTGTCAAGCAATCTTTATATAGTAACCTCAGAAGAACGGTGTACTTAAGTCACCCTTCCGAACTCAGATAAGAATTTTTATGGAAGACTCAGTGGTGCCTTAGTGAGGCTGGTGCCTCCTCATTCTGAAAACTCTTTAAACATTGTTTAAAGGTTTTCTCTGGACAATTTCTGGTGCATTTGGAATTGACATCCGTTGTCCTTGTGTACATACCTTTATCCATGCTAGTAAAAGGTGTCAAACACACTGGTTCTGGGCATAAGGAAATGGTTGGGGAGGTGCCATTGGTAACCAAGAAAAGACCTTGATTGGCATTCATGGGATAAGCCGGCTGCTTGGGCAATGGCTGAGCTGACAGCCCTACTCCCCAGGTTGAGCTTTGCACACATGGTTCTCGAGGTATATTTGCTGTTGCTGTAGAAATTCCCCAGAGCCCTAGACTGCTATCTTCCCTCATTGCCTCTGGACTCATGCCTGCATAAAGCCCATCATAGCATCAAATTTAGATAGCATTTGGCACAGCATCACTGGTACAATATCGAATTCATGAAATATACTTGAAATACACAAACCATGGCAAAGACTCAGTAATCAGCATAGAAAGGAAGAGTTATAAATTACTACACATATATAATATAGGTCTACTACATATATATAATATACAAGTATTATTAAATCATGGGGAGCATGAGTTGGGACAGCTCTTTTGTGGTTATATCTCAAGTCCTGTATATCTTATTAGGCCCATAAAAAAGTATGTGTGGATGTTTAAAAAGAGGACAGGCACTAACATGTGATAGTACTGATAGTAACCAGTACTGGCCATTATTCTAATTAGCTTTGCTGTGTTTCTTGCCATGTTCTATTAAGTTATGCTGGTAAAGGTCTCTGTAGTTACTAGAATTGTCTGCAATACATTTTTATTTCATGGGAAATTATACGTTTAGTGTCTAACTGCTATGGTTTGGATGTTGAGGGTGCCCCCCAAATCCATGTAGTAAAGGCTTGCTTCCCAGCTTAGTGCTATCAGGAGGTGGTAGAAACTTTAAGAGGCGGGGCCTAGTGGGAAGTCTTAAGGGTAGAGAGGGCATGCCCTGGAAGGGTATCGTGGGAACCTGGTACCTTCCTCTGTCTTTTTTTGCTCCTTTGCCATGAGGTAAGCAGTTTTGCTCCACCACGTACTTTCTGCTGTTGCCATCCAACACCCCCACCAAAAGGCCTCAAAGCAATAGGTCTATGGATTTGAACCTCTAAATTTGTGCGCCAAAATAAACCTTTTTTTTCTTTTTAAGTTGGCTACCTCAGGAACTTTGTTGCAGTAATAGAAATGTGAGCAACATACTAGTACTAATACTAATAGTTTTGGAATAAGACTACTAGATCAAAATTGTGGCTATGACTATTATTCATCTTAATAAACTATTTAAATTCTTAAGGATTTAGTTTTCTTACTTTGGAAATTGGCATAATATTTGTATTTTAACACCAAGTACATAAAATACTGCTATAACACATATAGTACAGTGCCCAATTAAAGTGCTCAATGAATTATAGATAATTTGATAGCTAGAATTTGATCTCTATAGTCACATATTTATAAAATATACCGGGAATGCATTTATCATTATCATCATCGCTATGTTAACAGATGAGAAATTAAGGTTTAATACCCTGGGTAGTTACATATTTAACGTGTGTATGTGCGTATACATATGGGTATGGGTGTGCGTGTGCATGTGCATGTGGGTATGTGCGTATGTGTGTATGTATGTGTTACTGGGGATTGAATCCAGGGACATTCTACCTCTGAGCTACACCCCAGCCCTATTTTATTTTTTATATTGAAATGGTCTCACTAAGTTGCGTAGGGCCTCACTAAGTTGCTGAGGCTGGCCTTGAACCTGAGATCCTCCTATCTCAGCCTTTCAAGAACTGTGATTACAGGCATGCGCCACCATGCCTGGATTATACATTTATCTTTATATTAACAAACTTGCTTTATGATGTATATACTTCAGCCTTCTCAGAATGTGGTCAGCAAACGTCTGCCTCCCCAAGCCTGATGCCAGTGGACCTTGACCAAAGAGAACTACTAAGCTGGTAACAAGGAGGATCCAACATAGACTGTCGGCAAATTTATCAATATAAATGGCACCTTGTGGAGTTCCTTCCCAGCTTTCTGCCAAACTCACTGTGTGTCTTTCACTTCAACTTACATTATTTAACTTTTATATTGCAGGGTAATTGTATATTTACTTATTTACAGATTGAACCGTTTGGCATTCTACCTCTGAGCTACACCCTTAGCTCTTCTTTTTATTTTTTATTTGGAAACATGGTCTGGTTAGGTTGCTGAGAGTCTCGCAAAGTTGCTGAGGCTAGCCTCGAACCTGTGATCCTCCTGTCTTAGCTTCTCAAGTACTGGAATTATAGACATGCCCCACTGTGCCCGGCCAGTAAACTTATTGAGAGCAGGCTATATCTTTTAATCTTTGTCTCCCAAATCCCTGGAACTGTATGTGGCATGAACGTAGCATTTAGTACATGTCTGCTGGATGACTGAAAAGATTTGATCAAGATTACCATGAATAAATCGTAAATTTACTACTTTAGAATCAGGTCTTATGATTACAAATCCCTTATTTTGTTTCCACAGATTTTCATTAAAGCAGGATGATGGAATGTTACCTCTTAAGAGTAGGAGAATCATAACTAATCCTGAGAGATATTTATCCTGCTTAAGTGCTGAAAAATAGAGCCTCAGGCTTTGAAGATATTAAAACAAAACAAAGCAACCATCCCAAACTCGGGGCTGAGGCTGTAGCTCAGCGATAGAGCATGTACTTAGCATGTGCAAGGGCCCCAGAACAAAAACAACACTAAAATAAAATAACCTCAAATTTATATTGCTCATTCATCCAAAAAGTTTTGGTTTTTTTCCTTTTTAGTCACCAGTTGAGTACTATTCCTGCCTAGAAGAATGTTGATTTTTTTTAATAAGCATGCAACCATATTAATTAGACTTTAAACATAAATTTTAGATCTTTTCCCTAGAATAACACTTGTCCTAATTTTTAATCTAGGCAATGAATTCCCTTTTAACTTTGGCCATAGGCAGAAAAGAGGTAATAGGAAAAATAAACACAAACAATCCAGTCAATAAAATGAGCATTTGACGAATGAGCTGCACAGACCTACTTTTTGAGAATAGGAAATTGTTTTCCAGGTCCTGTGTTTGGAATCATACTGCTCCTAGTTGGCTGCTTGGATTTGTTTGAAACACAGTATTCCTCAAACGGAATAACCTCCAATATCAAGAGAATGAAAATGACCAGGGCTTCAATTTTCATAGGCTAAAAAGGAAAGAGATTTCATCACTGCCATGGGCCCTTTTCCATGGTCAGCCTGCTCAGGAAAACAAGATCACTGCCCCTGGCCATTAGGGAAGTGGTGATACGAGGATGTTGCTGGCTTATTTCTCAAGTAAATTGCAGTGTTTTGTCAGTAGATAGACCAAGAACATAGCATTGCTCTCTTACTCTCTCTCTCTCTGGAGCTTCTGAACATTAATGAAGGCAAAGAACTGAAGGAGAAGGAATTTAGGATCTCGATGGCCTTCAGTCCTGGAGAACATTATAATAAAAACCTAGCAAAGCCGGGCATGGTGGTGCACGCTTGTAATCCCAGTACTTTGGGAGGCGGAGACTGGAGGATCCGGGTTCGCGGCCAGCCTCAGATCTCTCTCTCTCTCTCTACTTAGTGAGGCCCTCCGCAACTTCGTGAGACCCGGTTTCAAAATAAAGTATAAAAAGTAGGGCCGGGGGCGTAGCGTGGAGGTAGAATGCCCCGGGTTCAATCAACAGTACCGTAAAAAAAAAAAAGAACCCTAGCAGAAAGGGGGATTCTCTGGAGTTCTTGTATATTTGGTTGATCATTTGGTTTTATAGCTATTTATGTATTTATTTGGTGCTGGAGGTTGAACCTAGAGGCATTGTACTTCAGAGTTACACCCCCGGCCCTATTTTATTTTTTACTTTGAAATAGGGTCTTGCCAAGTTGCTGAGGGACATTGCTAAATTGCTGAGGCTGGCCTCGAACCTGCAATCCTCCTGTCTCAGCTTCCCAAATACTGGGATTACAGGTGTGTGCCACCACACCTGACTTCAGTTGTTTTTTTTTAAAGATAATTCAAGAGAGAGTGAACTCTTTGGATCAAACTTAAGTACTCAGTGAGTTAATGAACTGAAGAATCTAAGCAATGATACACCCTGGAGACCCCATGCCGTAGTTGAATCCACATTAGCTGAGCTATTCCTCTGGGAACCTCTCTTCAAACTATGGTCATTAAGAATATATTCTACCTGTAGTCACATCCATCTTCCATTTTAGCAGCCTTTGACCATCACTATTGTGTGTGTGTGTGTGTGTGTGTGTGTGTGTGTGTGTAGTTCTGGTGATTAAACCCAAGGATATTCTACCTCCAAGCTACACCCCAGCCCTATTTTATTTTTTATTTGTAAACAGGGTCTTGCTAAGTGGACAAGAGTCTCACTAAATTGCTGAGGCTGTCCTCAAACCTGCAATCCTCCTGTCTCAGCCTCCCAAGTACTGGGATTACAGGCATGTGCCACCACACCCGGCGACCATCACTATTAATTTTTAGGTTCATATGCCATTGGCTGGAAGGCTCCGATGAAGAGAATCAAGAATTCACTGTCAGCCAGTCTGCCAGGAAGTAACCAAAAGGATAATTTCTTCATTTGTCTTCCTGTTCTCATGCTATTTTCGGATTCTAAGCCAAATTTTTAAAAATTAGGTATCCAGGGAGTCCCTGTACAAAAACCATCCATTACACAGTGACACTTCCACGGGTACACAGCAAAGCAGGATTCGATAGAAAGGAGGAAAATGCTAACAAGGTGCAAATGTCCTTTGAGAGAAGCACTGCGACCAAAAATACATCCCATTAGCCTGGCCTACTACCCTACATCTGAGGAAATGAAACAAAAAAGAAACATACACATTTCCATAACAAAGCTTTCAGTGGGTTTTGGAGAACCCTGGTGCTCAGAGTTCTTTGGAGAAATGGGTACTTCTTCTTTTTTTTTTTTTTTTTGCGGTACTGGGGATGGAACCAGGGGCGTTTTACCTACGAGCTACACCCCCGACCCTAGTTTTTATAATTTATTTTGAAACAGGGTCTCACGAAGTTGCAGAGGGCCTCACTAAGTAGCTGAGGCTGGCCTTGAACCCGGATCCTCCTCTCTCCACCTCCCAAGTACTAGGATTACAAGCGTGCGCCACCACATCCGGCTAGAAATGGGTACTTCTGACAGTGAGGGTTCCATTTTACATGAATTGGTTAAAGTAATCGGTTATTTCCCCTCAAGAACATTTCTATTATCATGCGGAAGAAAAGCTAAATTTCCTAAGACATTGAAATCATGGTTCCCATGATACATTTATATATGCCCCTGACTCTGTCATATGGACTTGTCAGTACATATAGTGCTACCTACCTGTCCTCTATGCCTTTGTCTCTGCCACTGTCCCTGTGTGAAATGTTCCAAACATCTACTCAGTGACATCATGTTCATTTTGTGAAGTCTCATTTCAATATCTTCTCCACAAAGCCCTGTTTGCTCCTTCCATTCAGAATAAATTGTCCTTTATTTTCACTCCCTCAGCACATTTTCTGAATCCCTACTTAGCATGTAGAAACAAAAACTTCTGATTCATTACTGGTGACATGCCAAACAGAGTTAACAAATAGATCTTATCGCCTGTGCCAAATCTGATCAACTTCTTTTGCCTGCCTAGATATTTTGTTAAAGATTCGGAAGCTGTATCTATCAGTAGAAAAAAATAAAGTGCTTGCAAGGGACCCTGTCACAGGACAGCACTTGCACATGTGCCGTGTTGGCCATTTCAGCAATGAACTCAGTTTTTTTGAAGCTGGAATTGTTTCTTAGTTAATTTTATACATTCCAAAGTGCCTCGTTCCTTGACAATTCATACTTAATATATGTCCTTTGAAAAAGTTGAATTGAAGTAGTCAGTGCTAGGGATGGGTTCAAAGTAAGGATAGATTATTGGTATTTCCAATTGTGATAAGATAGAAAAGGTCTGACAGGGGCCAAGGATTTCCTACCCAGAGATTATAGGACACAGCTTACAACCTCTCCATGTAAGATGCATTATGCCCAGTGCTGACAGAGGAAGGTGCTAGCTACCTGCCATAGACATTTCTCTTCAAATCCAAGAGCCAATGATTTCTGGAAATTATCACTATTTTAGCACAGATGGCTCAATATTTGTTTAACAAAAGTAAATTCTATATGCTTTTCTATCATGAACTATAAGAGAGAAGAATCCCCCCCCTTTTTTTGGTAAACTTGGTGCCTCCTTTGAGTACTTTTTCAAGAATATTTACCTTTTTCATCTCCTATCAGAAATGACTATATACCTATGTAGTCGAGTGAGAAGTGTTTATCACAGAAAGCTTCCCGGGATATTTGAAGAGCTTAGGCCACAGATTTAGAAGACTTTTCGGGCATTTTGTATGCTTCCTAGAACTACATAAGTAAATATAACTCTAAAGAGTTTCTAGAAATTATCTGGTCTGACTCTGTTATTTGACAGATGATAGAAACTGAGTCCTAGGAAGATGAGCATCTTGCTCGCTTCTATCATGTTGGGTAGTGGCAAATTTAGAACCTGGTTCCTGATCTCTGCTCTAATTGTCTATTCTGCCTCCCCTCATAATACCATTTCTGGTGTTATTATTCCTTACAAAGGACTCTTGTGATGGAGCGTATGGCTTTCCTTTATAAGATGTTGTTGCTGTTGTTATAAGTTGTGTTCGTTTTATACGGTAGGCTGGAAGGGAAGGAGAAAGACAGGCATCATCCCAGCTCTGGATCATTGTTTGGCGATAGTCAGGTTACTGGTCCTTTAAATTAGTTTCTCAAGCATTTCTCATAGGACCGACCCCAATACTTTTTACCACAGATTAGAAGATAACAGAAAATATTGTTCTTCTGTAGTAGTACCAAAATTCTGGAAACACATGACAAGAGAGAAAACATTCAGCCCAGCAGTGTGTAATTGTTTAAGATTTTCATTTTTTTATAAAAGAAAATTCAGAGATTAAAGTTAAAACTGCTTTAGAATAAGTACACGAGGTCTGTCAGATTATTAAGGAATTAGAAAATCAAAGTAGAGGCAGGTGGACATGTGTTCTCACTCGGATGGCAGAATCTGTGTTCCAAACTAGTCTTACTGTTCTTTGTATTATGAGTTATTGGTTACTAGTGTACTTAATGATAAAGAGGCACCTTTTATTGCATTAGGCTGTTATTACTTATATTTGCTTCCCTCAGGAAACGTGGCTGATTGAAAGGCAAAATTTGGGTATTCTTGGATTCCCTTGCAATAATGTCTTGTTTTTTTTTTGTGGTACCGGGGATTGAACCCAGGGGCGTTCTACCTCCGCGCTACACCCCCGGCC
>PVJS01064714.1:0-10158 GCA_004027185.1 Glis glis | reverse complement strand
GAGAGAGAGAGAGAGAGAGAGAGAGAGCTGAGGCTGGCCGCGAACCCAGATCCTCCGGTCTCCGCCTCCCAAAGTACTGGGATTACAAGCGTGCGCCACCACGCCCGGCCTTTTGGGTTCCTTTTGCTACAACAGTTTAGCTTTCAGATTGACTAGTAAAACACTTATAAAAGTTGAGCCAAGCCAGGCGTGGTGGCACACGCTTGTCATCCCAGTACTTGGGAGGCTGAGACAGGAGGGTCGCAGGTTTGAGGACAGCCTCAGCAAGTAGTGAGACTCTCATCAACCTAGTGAGATCCTGTTTCAAAATAAAAAATAAAAATCGAGCTGGGGCGTAGCTGGGATGTAGAATGCCCCTGGGTTCCATCCCTAATACCCCCCCAACAGGTGAACCAATGGAGGGGGGATATGCCTCATATTTACTGTCATTATTCACATGACAAGACAATGTATTGAGTTCTGAATGTGAGACATGTTGAAGTATGGATGCTCTCAGGACTGAAAAGAATAACATCGTTTCCCTTCTCTCCTTCACAAGCGTGCTTTTGTATTGTAAATTCTAGGTTCTTTGGGGAGGTGGAGTTCCAGGGGCTTAACAAGCTTTGGTTTTATTTTGTTTTTCTAAAGATAACCCCCACTTGAAAGCCTTAGTATGAGAAGTCTGGGTTATAGAGGAAAGAAATTAAAACTATACAAAAAAGGATGCGAATGGAACCTGAAATCACCAGGAGTTAATCCCAGAAGACAGAGAGGATGGGTTGGATTTGGGGTTTGTTGGGTGGGAAAACCATGAATGACTGAGTATAATACTCCAGGTGGGTACCATGCACCTGACTGAATATAGTCTTCTGAAAAGCAGAGAACTTGGGGGAAATACAATGAAGGTAGTTGTTCCGTGTCAAAGCTTCCACCAAAGTGCGAGGCTTCTGCACGCAGACACCACTCCTGCCCTTTGAAGCAGCCATAACTACAAGATGCTGAGGACAAGCCCTTCATGTGAGATTGTAAAGAAAAGCAAGAGGAGCGAAGGTGAGCTGGGCAGGAGTCCTTCCCCCGTTGTCTTGAATCACGTCAGCCCCGAGTTTCTGGTTAAACCAATGAAAGAGAGAGAAGCTATTTCAAAGATGACTAAGATTGGATTTCTCATTAACCTTCACGGGTGGGAACCCTAGCCAGATTTAATTTGATTTAGGGAAACAAAGAAATGTGACCTTTCTTGCACAGGAGTGTCATGAAACAATTCATTTAGGTCAGAGTCGTAATGGTAAAACACAGGAAACAATCTAAATGTCAGGTAACAGGGCAAAGATCAACCATGATATACATGTCGTGTGCTTATTAAAATTTTATAAAATTATATGAAGTTATTTAAAACTACAACTAGACTATGTAACAATATAAGGAATGCTTATACAATATTGTAAACGTAAAGAGAACGCAAAAATTCATCAATTTATAATCGCAATTTTTGAGGGACTATGTACGGATAAAGATAAAATCTGGACCTGGGCATGGTAATGAACACTTGTAATTCTGTTACTTGGGAGGTTGACACAGGAGGATCACAGTTTTGAGGCCAGCCTTGGCAACTTATCAAGACCCTTAACAACTTATTAAGACCTGTTTCAAAATAAAAAGTAAAAAAAAGGGCTGAGGATGTAGCTTGGAGATAGAATGTCCCTGGGTTCAATTCCCAGTATTAGAAAAAAAAAAAGAGAGAGAAGAGAAGAAAAGAAAAAGATGAAATCTGGAATACAATACAAAAAAAAATGAAGATTTTATATTTTAGGTAATATGCTTTAGGTAAAAGCTTTCTTTTGTTTCCTTCATTCTTACTATTATTATTATTATTATATTTCTTATCTTTTATGTGTGTGTGGTACTAGGGATTGAACCCAGGGCCATTCTATCTCTGAGCTATACCACCAGCCCCCCCCCCTTTTTTTAAATTGTTTTTTATTTTGGAACAGGGACTCACTAGGTTGCTGAGAATCTCGCTATGGATGAAGCTGGCCTTGAAACTGTGATCCTCCCATCTCAGCCTCCCAAGTACTGGGATTACAGGTAGGCATCACCAGGCTTAGTTTATTTCTTATTTCAAAGTTAAGTGATTCTTATTTTTTAATAATGTATGATTGATTCATTTGTAAAAGATTCAGTGGAGCTCAATTCTTTTATTGGTCTGATTATTAATCATTCACTTACTCAACAAATGTGTGTTGAGCATTTACAAAGGTACCAGACACCATATCAGGTAACATTTTTACAGTGGCAAATAGAACAAATCCCACATGGACCACATTTTGGGGGAGGGGTAGACATAAAACAAAGGCACAAATGTATATTTAAATCAAACTTATAATCTTATTATTCAAATTAAGAATGAGTGGTTTATAACACTCGATGGGTAACTTTGACATTAATATTTACCTAGAGACTTGAAAGATATAGACCCAGGTGAAAAGAAAAAGGAAAAAGGGAAAGAAAATCAGCCTTAGCAGAGTTATAACGGAAAAAAATTAGGTCCTATTTTGAGACTAGAAGAGGGAGCAAAGCATAAGCAAATAGAAGCCACTTACTGGACAGTATTCTGTGGCGGATTGAAGTGTGAGTCACTGTGCAACCTCCATGCACCTCCCCTCTCAGACTATTTTAATTTCTTCCCTCTATAAATTGGTCATTGGAGGAGAGTTTAATAACAGAACTGTGGGTAGGGACTCATAAAGACAGTATACCGGAAGTCATAAAGGACAGTCACTAGGAGACAGGATGCATCCCACACCTTAAAGAGCTGGGAAAAGAGCTGTTTACAGGACCTGGAGGGAGTAGTGGGTGGAAAAGGGCACCAGAAGGGGCTGTGACTGTGGGGCCAGGACAAGGCCAACTTGCATCAACTCTGAAGAAAGGATTATTGCCTTCGCCTTACCCTCTTTCCTCCTTCTCATCTCCCATCCAGAAGCCAGAGGGCAAGAGAGAACCAGGACACAGGCCACCAGGTCAACCACCATGTCAGAAGCATCGTGGAGGACAGAGTGGATCTGCAAAGGCAAGGGGAAGGTGTCCAGTGCAGATGACAAGTACTGTAATCCCAGTACTTGGAAAACTGATAGGAGGATCCCTGGTTCAAGGCCAGCCTCAGCAACTTAGGGAGACCCTCAGCAACTTAGTGAGACCCTGTTTCAGAATAAAAAAAAAAAGGCTGGGTGTATAACTCAGAGGTCCCTGGGTTCAATCCCCAGTACCAAAAATAAAAAATAAAAATAAATAAAGATATCATTGAAAGCTAGGCCGTATGGACTAAGGAAAAGCATTTGCAATACACATAGCTGTCAAAGGACTTGCATCCAAAACACACAAAGAACTTCATACATCAGTAAGAATATTAAACATTAATTTTTTTCAAAACAGGTAGCAGACCAATACTTGCCAAGAGAAAGTGAGAGAGAAAGAGGGAGAGAGAGAGAGAGAGAAAGAGAACATGACCAATAGTATATAAAAAACATGCCAAATAATACTCATCAGGAAAATATTCCCTTAATGAAATTCAGAAATGTGCCATCAATCCCTCACCAGAATGCTTACATTTAAAAAGACTGACAATACCAAGTGTTGGTGAGAATGTGGAGCTACTGCTCTTTCTTACACGATGGGTGGGAAAATCTCCTGGAGCAGTCACTTGGGAAAACTGGCAGTATTTATGAAATCTAACAGCACATGCCTGCCCTAGCATTCCTCCACAAAGTATATAGTCAAGAAAAAGACATATTCAGTGTTATGATTAGATTCAGAATGTCCCCTAAAGAGCCCAAGTATTAATGTTCAGAGTTGATGTAATTAAGGCATGAGGGTTGTAATCTCGTCAGTGGATAAAGCCATTGTAATGGATTTACTGGGTGGTGACCTAGGCAGTTGGGGGGTGGCTGGAGAAGGTGCGCCCCTAGGGGTGTGGCCTTAGGAATTGTGCTTTTGTCTTTGAGTCCTTTTGCTTGCTTGCTCTCTCTCTTGCTTCTAGGCTCCATGATGTGAGAGCAGAGCCCTTGCCCGCTCAATCTCTCTGTTTCCCACCACCATGCCCTGAGCTCCACAGATCTGGTGTGACAGGGACTGAACCCCAAAATCTCAGAAACACTGTGAGCAAATAAATCTTCCTTCCTCTAAGTTATGTGGTCAGATCTTTTGGATTACGGCAGTGACAATGTTGACCGAGACATTTAAGACTAGTCACAGCAGCTTTATTCATCATATCCCAAACTGGAAGCATCCCAAATGTACAAGAACAAGGGACTGGCTGAATGAGCTTTGGTAGATGCATAGGCTAGAATACTACTTAGGAATAAAAAGAAATAAACTGTGACTGGCAACAGCATCAACGAATCTCACAGACGTTATATTGAATGAAAGAAGACACAGAGAGGCACATAGTGTAGAATTCGTTTATATGAAGTTAACAAACAGACAAAACTAACCTAACCGATAATGGTAGAAGCCATTCTTCTGTCTACAGTGGTTATCTCTGGGGATGGGAATATTGACTGGAATAAAGCAAAGAGAACCATGTGGGGTGTAGGAAGGGCTCTCTGTCTTCCTCAGGGTGACTGTTATGGTTGTGTGCATCTGTGAAAATTCACTGAGCCATACACTTAACACCAGTGCACTTTCTGCTTATTACTACATGTATGTCATGCCTCGATTTTCAAAAGTAAAAAAAAAAAAAGACAATCAGATTCCCACTCACCAAATTTTCTCAACCAGGATAGCCTTGTGTGGATTTAGCAAAATTAAAATGAATGCGCTTTGTGGTTCCCCTGGGGTGAAACTCTAACATGACAGACCACCACAAATTCCAAGGGTAATTGAATTGACTCAATACTCTTTCATAATGAAATTCTGCAAGTTTGGATTTAGCTGAGAGCACAGAGAAACTCCAAAGGAGCTATTACGAAGGATGGTTGAACAAGCTGTTATATTCTTTTTCGAACATATTTTTTAATGAAATAGGCATTTGAATACCTATCTTTAAATGAAATAGGTATTTAAATGTACCAGTTAGGTAAGTCAATAGAGATCCATTATTGTCTAATAAAGTAAATCAAGGGTTCCACAATGGGAAAGGATAAGAAAAAAATTTTTTTGAAGGTGGTTTTTGCTCATTTGCAGCCAAATTCAATAGCTTTCATGCAGAAACCCGGGAGAGTTTTCATTGAATCCAGTCCTTAAATTGTTTCTAGCTAACGGGCTCACTTCTATTTACAGCATTATTTTCTATTAAAGGACAAGCCTGTAAAGTCAAAGAATTTAGAGCTACTGTTTTACTTGAAAAATCAACACTTCCTGGGCTACCTTTATCATTCTCTTATAAAAGGATGGAGATCAAACTGACTGCTCTTTATCAGCTACGCTCTTCCAGGATCAGGATTTACATAAATATATAGAGATGAGAACTATAAAAATGTGATCAGCCAGGAGAAGAAGCCAGTGTTAGTCCAGTGAAAGAAACGACTAGAATGGGCGGCTGCCCCGTGCTACAAGATGGCAGGAATGAGACCCAGCCGCAAACTCATCACTTCTCCAATTTCAGCAGATCTCACTTGAAGACATTTCGGTTTTTAAAACTCTACCAGAATACGTGAGTTAGAGCTTGCCTTCTAAGTTCTGAGATGACTTTAAGCTAAGTGAGCAAATCTCAAACCACCTCTAGTCACTCACTGTTAGGCAACAACCAAGGAAGACATGTTTTTTTTTTTTAATCAAAATTTGAACAAGGTTTCATTGATGCCAAAATCCATCACCATACCCTAAAACCGAAAGGCCCTGCAAAATTCCACCCCTGTCGGCTTTCTTTGAGGGAGTTGTCTAGGTCTTTATACCAAAGCCACCTTTTTTATGTTTTAAGGGGATTATACCATTATAAATTGCAATCAAACCATGGGCTTAAGTGACCTTTCGGTCAAAATCCCCAAAAGAACATCTACCAGGACTTCAAATCCTATTTTTAAAACATATGATGTTTTTTACATTAGTTAGCTGTCAAAACTGGAACTAAAATATAGATCTGATAATTCCCAGACCAAGGCTTTCTCTGCTAACCACAATGACCCTCCCCCCAGAATCTCTACCATGGACCTGAAATTTCTTCCCTGTTAAAGTGTAAAGGCCAGACACGGTGATGCACACCTGTAATACTTGAGAGGCTGAGACAGGAGGATCTCAGGTTAGAGGCCATTGTGCGGTAACTTAGCAAAACCCTGTTTCAAAGTAAAAACAAAAAAGGGTGGGGGGCTGGGGTGTAACTTGGAAGGAGAATGTCCCTGAGTTCTATCTCAAGTACCAAACAAAACAAATAACAAGAAACAAAATGAAAAGGGTTGGTGGGATAGCTCAGTGGTAGGACACCCCCTGGATTCAATCTCCAGTACCACAAAATAATATATATATAAAGAAGTATCTGGAATAAAGAATGCATTAAGGCTTTCCCCCCGTGACGCTGTCGTCACTCTCAGGAGAGCAGGTGGCCCTTGAAGCACTGAAGGCTACAGCTCTCCAGGACTGGGTGGGTGTCTGACCCCGGCAGCACTGAGCGCAGCTGTTCCGAGGAAGGTGAAAACGAGGACAGGTAGCTTCATTGTCTCAGGAAGGAGGTGCCTAAGAGACTATAAGAAGGAAAAGCAACTGGGCCCTGGGAAACCCCGGCCTGTTGTCTGAAGCCAGTGTGGCCTGTGGTTCAGAAGGACCTACACACCTCAACAGAGGAGAAGCTCTGTCAGCAACCACTGAGTCTGGGACAGCAGCTGTAATAGAAAATCCAGCTTGGCACTGCACTGTATTCTGATCTTGTCATTACTATTGCAAGACTATCATCTTTATTATTATTATTACTACTATTACTTCTTATCCTTTGTCAACCTAGAATCAACACCATTTTCTTGTAAGGTCTCAGAGGAGAAGGTAAGGACTACATTTTCAGAATCCCTTCCTTGCATGGGTGCAGGTTAGTGGCTGCTAACGAGAGACACTTAGATGGGATCGGAAAGGTGGGAAGGAGCCGCCGGGATGCTCCCGAGACAGCAGCAAGCCGCTGTGAGCCGCTGTAAGCAGCTCCAAGGAAAGCTTTTCAGGTCTGCCCTCTGGATGCTTGGGGCTGATAACTTTGCTGAGGTTCCTGGGCCTTCGCTATCACAGACTTGCTAAATGTGGCGTAAGACTTTCCTTTTTAAAATCTTTTGTATTTTAATCCATGGAATGGCTCACGTTTTCCTGACTGAACCCTGACATTTCAAGGTTGTGAGATGGTCTCCTCTAACATCATGAAATGCTGATTTTTCTGTCCAAAACATGGTACAGCCAAATTTCTTTGTTGGCAGAAATTTGTTAACAAATTTTTGTTAAGAAATGAATTGATAACACAAAATTATTCTGAAAAACTGACAAGCGAACCAAAAGTCCCTCGAGACGCACTGGCTAAGAGCACGCAGAAAGGAATCAGTAGAGCCACAAGTTTGATGCGGGATTTTTCACTGTTCAATTAATAAAAGAACAAGGAAAATGCAAAGACACTAATTGACCCATATATACTTTTATTGGGGGGGCATGCTGGGGATTGAACCCAGGGCCTCATGCATGCTAGGCTACACACTACTACTGAGTGATACCCCAGTCCCGTGGCCCATGGTTTTTATAAGTATCCAGATTATACTGATCTACTAATAAAAGACAAAGATGCATGTGCCCAAACCAGTTTCCCTAGGAAATGAGAGAACAGCTCAGGAATTCTCTAAAATCACCCAGAGAAAAGGGTGGCAGGCTGCAGTTCCAATATCAATGATCCATACATTACACACCCCGGTGTCTGAAAAGGTGCCCAAATTCCAGGTAACCTTTGCTTATAGTTCTCATTATCCCCTCTCCTACAACCAAAATAAAACTACAGTGTTTCCCATCAACTGCAACATGGTGGTTAGCGATATATGTATTGTTTTGTGTCTCTACTCTTTAGAATTTCTGGGACCTACTTTCAATGCTGTGGGGTCAGTTGTGCACAGGAAGTATTGGAAACAGATTGCAGCACAGCTCTCGGATACTTGCAGATACTTGAATACTGAGGAAATCCTGCCTATCAAGCTAAAAGCAGTTAAAACCTGTGAAATGCACTGAGATGAATCTGTCCAGAATCCAAAGAAAACCTGTATTTATAGCAGCTGATTTATTTGGTTGATGTGTGCTGTGGTTTATAATTTTTAAGGCATGTGAACTGGGACATATTTGATATTACAGAAAGAGAGAGTTGATGATTTACAAGACTTCATATGAGGTCTATTGACCTTCTCAATAAGAAAGGTTGGTGGTCGTAAGAACACTGAAAAATACAGCCCCGGGGAGCTGGTTTAATGTAGAATAAACTCTTTAACAACTAGCTAGATCGCCATATCAGCTGCTCCATCTGAAGATTATGCTACTGTTGCAATAAGCACACTTTTAATATAAAATGTATAGGCTTCTTTTTTAAAACATATGTTCCCCCAACTAATAAACAGTGTTTCTCCAACATAAGCATCCTTGCATTATAATAAGAATATCAGGTTTAACAACCACAGAACAAAAAGGTAGTGGGGGAAGAGGCCACGCTTCCCCAATCAGGAATGCTGGCAGCAATTTGCTTAATGTCTTTCTAAAAACTAATTACCGGTCACAAAATAAAGATGCACCTGTGTGCCCTTTGTTCTGGTAAATGTGCATTCATCGTCCTCAATGCAAATCATATTAGTTTATGTACAAGCCAATACAATCAATAAGTGGACTTAACAATTGATGATACTTCATGTTAACACCCTCACTCTGACATGATCTTTTGAGGACTAGATGTCTCACTTAATTACCAGAATCGTATGTCAGGGAAATTCTGAAAACAGCCCATCTAAACAAATGTCAGAATCAGTCAAGGTAGAAAAATGTCTAAAAATGCCCTTCCATACTAGCATAGAACTTCTGGAAAACTGCTTATGCCCCTACCACTGGAATGGGGGGGGGGGAGTGGGTTATAAGTTGCTTGATCTGTTGCTCTGTTTTGGGGGGTTTTCATGGCATTTCATAATCAATTAGCTGAAATTACTGAGGGGGGGAAACTGAAGCATGCTAAGTCCCTACAGAAAAAGTCAAGCTTTAAAAATAAGAGATGTTTTTGTTTATGAAACCTGACCCTACTACTAAGCAATTGAGTAAGACTGAATCTATATACAACAGTAAAACACTGGTATGAAAACCTGAAAACCAAAACGTAGATAGCACAATCTATTGTCTGTCAAGAATTCATTTGTGGAGTCTTCCAACTGTGTCAATTGTTTTGGTGGATACTACTTTGCTTCCAAGATTTTCTTTATTTGTAAATCCTTGCATATGTAACTCTGTCCTGGGATGTATGCTATTGTATAAATAATGTCATCTACTTGAACCTCTATCTCCCTATGACATTGTGAGGTCTTTGACATCATGACCATTTCTTACTGATCATTGCCTTCTCTAAACCTAGCGTAGTACCTAGCATATAATAATATGCAGTAAATATATTTTTAGTTGAATTAACTGTACATATGATTATCCTTTTAATGCTAACAATCTTCAGGAGTCAAACATGCTGGTAGTCACCAGAAAAGGTCTGAAATTGAAGCACTCTTTAAAAAGTATTGAATAAGCCAAAATTTCATCAACATTTATCCATTTAACATATACTATAGAGCAATGACTGCTTGAAGTCACACTAATAGCTTATGTAGAGGATAAATTTTCCTAGTGCCAAGAGGAGAGATTCAAACTCTACATGTGAAAAACGCAAATGGTTAGAAAAAATATCTTTAGGCTTCAGCAGAATCCAACTCAATAATTTAAAAATCCCCAAATTGATTTATTATATTACTGTGCTAGAGTCAGGAGTAATTAAGAATTGCTTTTGCATTTTCCCTGGTCAAAATGAAAGCATTCAGACAGGCGTGGTGGCACACACTTATAATCCCAGTACTTTGGGAGGCTGAGACCGGAGGATCCAGGTTCGCGGCCAGCCTCAGCTCTCTCTCTCTCTCTCTCTCTCTCTCCCTGTCTCTCACTCTCTCTCTCTCTCTCTCTCTCTCTCTCTCTCTACTTAGTGAGGCCCTCCACAACTTCATGAGA
>PVJS01064713.1:0-10167 GCA_004027185.1 Glis glis | reverse complement strand
ATTCTCTCATAGTCATAAAAATAATGATGAACTAAATTTGGCCCACTAGTCATAGTTTGCAAACAATGTTTTTAAACTGTATTTATGCTGATATTTGAATTTTTTTTGTTTTGCTTTAGATTGATTTTTGGTCTGGTTTGTGATTAGTTCAGGATACTTTCACATGTCTTGTGTGATGTTCAATCATTTTTTAAAAAATTTGAACTACTGTGATTTTTTGTATAGTGTATCATGACAGCTTTCCAGTTTTATTTGGACTTTAAGCACCATTTAAAATTTAAGTTCTCTATCTTTTTCCTCTTAATGCATGACAGTAGAAAAATAACTATATGACACAAGATTTTAAAAGCAAGAAATATAGCCCAGTTTGGTAGTGCACACCTGTAATTTCAGTACTTGGGAGGATTGCAGGTTTGAAGCCAGTCTTAGCAACTTAGCAAGACCTCAGCAACTTAGCAAAACTCTGTTTCCAAATAGAAAAAAGCTCATAAATATAAATAGGACTAGGGGTGTAGGTGGAGCTCAGAGGTAGAATGCCCCGGGTTCACACAAACAAAAACAATTATTGATATAATTCATCATAGTGTTTCAAATACGTTTTCATTATTTTTAGCATAATACAAAGTGGCAACTAATGAAGTAATAGGAGACTTCTGAGGAGTGAATACTTGAGTCTTCAGAAGTTTCTGAAATTGTTATATATAACTACTATTTTGACTCTGTGCAGCATGCTATACAAAAGTTAAAATGGCTTATGTAAGGACAGAAATTACTGGCTTAATCAATATTTAAACTCTCATTTAATTGAATCTGCTGTAGCTAATATTCTTTCTCTGAGAATTACAATCAAACTAAAGACAAATTCAGTCCTGACTTGGAAGTGAATAGCCCCACTTCTAGCTCTGGCTTTGAATTCTAGTCTAAAGCAATTTAGTGAATTGGAGCATTTATGAACAAATGACCTCACACTAATGAGAGCATCATAAAGAAAAAAAACCCTAAATGGTTTTTACTAAGAAATAACTGCTTTTCAGGAGGATTGATCTCATACAACTGATAGCATAATCCATGTATGATGGGTGTTGTATGAATTTTAAAAACATTGCCTATCCTTTAAAGAAAATTCACTTCCTCTGTCTTTTCAGTATCATTAACAATGGAAATATATAAAAATAACCACATTGTTTATCAATAGCATACTACATTTATTACAGAGAGAAAAAGGAACTATTTAAGAACAGCTTCAACCATGTGCAACACATTTAAACACTTAAAAATGATGCTTATGAACTACTTAATAAACTGCAAAACTCTTGCACATTATAACTTGATTTCTTATAAAATTTAGGTTTACATCAAAATTATTATTAATGACATTTTCATTTTTTCCATTTTACATATGAAGAAATAAAGTCTATGGCCATCCAAAATGACACCTGTTATTGAGCCATAAAACAGCAGCTTCCTGATCCTAAAAACTATTCAAGGTGTTTTTCAGGAGACAGGCACAGCTTCCTAGGCTCTGACCTAAAACGACCTTGAGGACCCGGCAGAAGCAAAAGTCTCCCATGATCAGAAGCTGAGGAAAGAGATCAGAGCCTCTTTGACCTAGACTAGACATGATGGGTGTGATCAACTGTTGTAGGACTAGGATTACCCACAAATTCCATGTGGACTGGGTACCAGGTGCAGGCCCTGCCAAGACTCCCAGTCGCAACTAATCAGCACCCGGTCTCCCTTTGTCCCAAGCTGTTTAAACTCCATTGCTACCCACAGACAGCGGAGGCAAATTTGAGTGTTCCTTCTATCTACTCATGGTTCAGCCTTCAGTAAAAGAGCTTTCATTCTGCAAAAACCTGGTATTACAGTATTGGCTTCTGTGTGCATCCAGCACAGAACCCTTGTTTGTCATCAATTATATTAATTATAAATGATGTTCATCCTATCCCTTTCTCCTTCAACTTTTTTCTTCTCAATTTTATCTTTATAGACCAAAACAAAGAGCCAATGAAAGGGGAAAAACAACTGTCTTATAAACATAATCAGAATTTGAGAGACATGGAATCAAGTCACTGAAATAATAATCTTTTTTACAATATATACATATAGCAAACCATCACATTGCCCCAATTAACATGTATAATTTTTGTTTTTATGTCACTTAAAAATTTATTTAAAAATATTAGAAAGAAAAAATAGATGTGGCCTAAATACATATATGTTAATCAGATTTTGGCCATTGTGACAAAATACCTGAGAAAGTCAACTTAAGGGAGGAAAGGTTTATTTTGGCTCCCGGTTTCAGAAGTTTCAGGTCATTGTTATTTGTCCCCATCGCTGTGGACTTGTTCTGCAGCAGAACGTGAGCATGGGCAGGGTTTCACAAAGCAGAGCTGTTCACCTCATGGAAGCCAGGAAGCAGAGAGGAAGGGGCCAGGGACAAATATGCTCTTGTAGGGCAAGCCTCCAGTGATTGACATCCTCCAACTAGGGCTCACTTCACAATTTCCACCACGTCCTACTAGTCCATTCAATTATAAACCAATCAATGGATCAGTCACCAATGAGGTCAGAAATATCATGATCCGATCACTTCTCAAAACCCACCTCTCAACATCCTTGCATTGGGGACAAAGCCTTTGGGAGACATTTCAAATCCAAACCACATCAACATACAATACTTATTCGTTAATTAATTAAATTAATTGAATTTTTTTTTTGCGGTACCGGAGATTGAACCCAGGGGCGTTCTACCTCCGCGCTACACCCCCAGCTCTATTTTTTTTATACTTTATTTTGAAACCAGGTCTCACAAAGTTGCAGAGGGCCTCACTAAGTAGAGAGAGAGAGAGAGACAGGAAGAGAGAGAGAGAGAGATATAAGGCTGGCCTTGAACCTGGATCCTCTGGTCTCCGCCTCCCAAAGTACTGGGATTACAAGTGTGCACCACCACGCCCGGCAAATTAATTGAATTTTTAATTTAAAAAGTAATAATAACACAATCTAGCCCCTCAAATCACTTCTCTCTCACCCCTACATAAACCCGTCAGCAAGTGCAGTTTTATTGTTCTCAGAAGAGAAATGGCATGCTGACATCCTCTGTATTTTTAAGAGAAAACAAAAATAATTATTTTGCAACATCGATCCATGCTAAGTTGCTAAGTGATTGTCAGTTTTTAAGTGATTAAATGTGGTAAAATGGAATTTACACATAGTTACAAACTTTTCTTAAGCAAATCATTTTCCTCTTTCCAAGATAGGTAGCATTCTGTTGCTAAAGCAGTATGATTATTTTATTTATTTCCATTACTAATTCATGGCCTTTATGTCACTTTTTTGATCCCTGAGATATTTTACCTATTTTGTTTTTGTTAGTTTGACTGCTGCCTATTTTGATTTACAATAGTCTCTGTAAAAATTCCAATGAAACTGTACCTGAGTTGATATTTCAAGGCTTAACTCTAGAAGAAAATATATTAAGAAGCATTGGACCTTTGGGAATGTATTTCTTACCTTGTTGAGAATGTTGATCATGTAATCAACTCTTCCTGTCCTCAAACTATACTACTGTGTGGTAAATCTTGTGATTTCACCTCCTCTGAATTTGTTCAGCTCTCTTGGCATGTTTCTGGTGGTTTCTAGTCTCTATCTCCATGTACATATCTGTAATATTACCTCCATCCTGCCATGTTTTTATTGCCACCTGGTAACTTATGCTAGAAAGGCCAAGGTTTAAGGGCAGCAATTCATTATACCAATATAATTTTAATCAAAACACATTGATGCTGCTGGCGGGTGGCAGGTCATCAATAAAAATAACTGCCTCTGACAATACCAAGCAGCTCTTTTATGACATTTTGTCCTAGCCAATTTTTACTTACTATTCTGTCATTCATGGAATAGTTTCTTCTAGGAATAATAAATATGGATACCCCATTCTACAATGCTATTTTATTTAACAGAATTTCCCCCTCTATTCCTTTATGGTATTAGCTGTGGGTCCTTGGCTTTTGTTTTGAAATTTTATTTGAATCAGTACACAAGTATGTATAAAGTAGGCAATTCTGTTATTTGAGGAAAGAGAGGCACTAAACATATAAAATACTTATTCAACACACCTAAACTAATTCTGTGTTCAAAGCTGAAAACTAAGCTATCAATTAAAATGATGGGAAATTTGACACTAATGTACATAATATGATGTCAATTACAAAACCCAGAAATGTCATTTTTTATTTATGAAATATTACAAAGCTTATTGGATATCTTATCTCCCATATCACTATCCCCTTTTCAGAGGCAAGCAAAGGAACAATAATATCACTTATTCTTAGCATAATTAAATCAAAGAAAGTTTGTATCTTCCAATATAGCATAGATAATAAAAAATTTCATCTACCCATAATTAAAGGTCACAAACTGATTTTTAGAAAATAGTGGTCAAAAGAAGCTAAAAGTACAATTGTCAAGTATATTTGTTGACAGCCCTAATACATTTTTTCACTTTTTTAGCTTTATTTAGTTTCCTTAACCTCAGAATATTTTCACCAGCCCTCCTATGCCTGTGAGTGTTGATTTTCACAATCTCTATGAAACAATATGCGTGGTTTGCTCAGTTCCAATTCATCCCCACTATTGAAAAAAGCTGTAATAACAAATGACACTATATTATGTTGGCAACGCCACCTTTGTGGGGGACAGTATCTAAGTAATTCACCCCTGTCATACATGGTTATTATGTTACCTATTGGTGCCTTCTCCACCTTGTATGATTTGGGTCAGGGACACACAGTTCTCAGACAAAGAGACATTGTGAAATACATTCCAAACTGAATGCTACGGCTTCAGACTTTATGTTCCCCCCCAAATTCATATGTTAAAGTCCTCACCCCTAAGGTCATGTTATATGGTGGTGGCATCTTTGTAAGGTGAATAGATGATGGGGGCAGAATTAGTGACTTATAAAAAAGATTCAGGAGATGCAACTATATCCACTTCTGCCACATGAGGTTAGAGTGAGAAGATGCAGGACAGTAGGCCTCACCAGGCACTACATCTGTCTTGATTATGGACTCCTCGGCCTCCCAAACTGTGAGAAATAAATTTCTGTTGTTCACAAGTCAGTGTATGGTATTTATTTTAGCAGCCCCAAAAGACAAAGACTCTGAGATATGACCTGAAAGGTAAAATATTAAAATCCACAAACCAAAACTATATGGAACACCCATAAGAAGAAAAATACAATGGCCCAGACAATGAAATTTTAGGGAAGTTGAAAGGACAGTAGGCAAAAATCATGGTATTAAGTGTATGGCTTTGGTGTGTCATGTACATTTTGTTGGTGTCAGTTTTGGATCATTTCCCTCCTACCATGTACATCATCAGAGAGTTTTATAATGTTTTAAATGTGTACCACAGTGTTTGTTTGTAACATAACAGACATCCAGTGATTACCACCTACAATGGTGGTTGCTTTGTTTTTGTTATCATTCTTGGTATTAACAGTATATCTGATAAAATTTACTATGATGGCCTGTTTTTTTATAATGTAGCTCTTCCATCAAAGGAAACTGTATTCTCACATACAGAGAATGTCATGTTTTCCAAGAAATAAAAAGTCAACCGCAGAAATGAATATTCTGACCTAAACAATCACGATGGAATATCATTCAAAATATTACTCTTCACCCCCCAGCACTAGGGACGTGAGGTGGGTGAGCCCTTGGCCCTGCCCCCAGAGAACCCCTCCCCCCAGTGTTGGGGACGTGGGGTGGGCAAGCCCTCAGGCCTGCCCCCAGAGAAGCCCTCCCCACAGCACTGGGGACTGGGTGTGTAAGCCCTTGGCCCCGCCCCCAGAGAACCTCTGCTCCCAGCACTGGGGACACGGGGCAGGCTAGCCCCTGGCCCTGCCCCATGCCCTGGAGTTCCCCAGTACTGAGGTGACAGGAGGATGAGCCACGACCCCGCCCACACAGGAGAGACTCCAGACAAAGAGAGGAAACCTCAGATAAGCGAAGAAGGTGAACTAACTGAGGGAGACAGGAGGGAAGGAGAAGGAAACATACTGGTACACAGGATGGACATACACGAAGATATCAAAGTCAACTATTAAATGGGAAGGAGGGAGGGGAGAGGCAGGGGGGATGGGGATTGGGGAGGGCTAATTGACCGATGAGTGCATGTATACGTCAACCACCCTGAAATCCTTCAAGATGTATGACTGCAATGCACTGATAAAATAAAAATATACTAATCTTCAGATATGTAGTATTTGAAATCAGACAATTTTATAGTCCCTGATTGTGAGACATCTTCCATAATTATAAAATGTGGTTTTTTGTTTTCCTCTCTCTTCTTCTAATATTATATTCTATTGCTATTCTATATCTTCTCAGAAAAGGTTTCCATCCTTATACAAACTTTTCCATTTTACCCTGTAGTACATCTTCAATATTTCCATGGAACATTACTGATTGTTACATAACTGAATCAGCTTCCATTATGTGGGGTCCCACACCTTTTCTACTTTACTAAGAAATACAAAGAACCTTGACCACTCCATAACAGGCCAGCTGCGAAACTAATCCCAGCCCTAAGCCAAATTTCTTTTCTTTCCTCTCCTCTCCTCTCCTCTCCTCTCCTCTCCTCTCCTCTCCTCTCCTCTCCTCTCTCTTGTCCTCTTCTCTTCTCTTCTCTTTCTTCCTCTCTTCCTCTTTTCCTCTCCTTTATTTATTGTTTTGTTTATTTGTTGTACTAGGGATTGAACTCAGAGACATTGTAGAGCTACATCCCCAGCCCTATTTTATTTTTTATTTAGAAACAGATCTCACTAGGTTGTTGGGAATCTCGCTAAGTTGTTGAGGCTATCCTTGAACTTGTGATCCTCCTGTCTCACCCTCCCAAGTATTGGGAATTACAGATGTGTGCCACCACGCCCGGCCCTAAGCCAAATTGCTTCAACTCTCATGTAAACTGTATAAACAAAGCTCTCACTGCAGACATAACTAGATAGAACATCCCTTGTCTCCATTTACATAGCAAAGATACACCGGAGCTATCTCTGTATATAAGTTCTTTGGATTGATTGTACATAATGCTTTGGATTGATGACTCTGGTGTTTAAGTGTTTCGTTTTTGGAATCCCAACAGGTCCTGGATCAGGATAGTTTGGGGTATTCCCTGTGGGAACTCCCCTACTGCTACTTTTGAGGTAACTAAAGCCACAGGTTCTACCTTATTTAGACCACTGAAATCCCTTGGGTCAGTGCAAATGTCACAGATCATTTCATCTCCTTCAGACATAGGATAACTTTAGGATTCTCAGAGTTTTCTAATTTCACTTTGTCGGGAGCCATTTCCTTGGTTTAGAGTTGTAAATATAGCCCTGAGAGGTACAAGCTCAACCAAAGGTGCAGGTTGAGACCTGCTGATAAGTGTGCTGTGTTTTTCACAACAGCTAAATGTTCTCAGAGGAGAGACTTGACCGGTAAGGGGGGAGAAGGTTGTCTGGGAACATTCTGTTTGCCCAGACAAATGTTAACATTGTATGGTGAAAGGACCTTGTATCTTTTTCTGATGCTCTAGGAAGGTATATAAGGACTGGGCTAAATAAAGTCGGGCGGCAGTATTAACTGTGAGCCTTCAACCTCAAACTTGTGTCCCTGTGTGATCAATCCCGACACCCTCCGCAGAAAATCGGTCCAGGCTGCTCGGGCGCGGCACACTTTGAACTAGAACAATCTTAATTAACATTACTCCATTTATATCAATGTCACATAAGAAAGCTAAACAACAACCCTTTGGCTTCATCTCTTCTACCCACCATTTATCAATGACTGTACCATCTTATGAGTTCCTTCTCTACTTCCTTTACCCCTTTTACTTGTGACTTCCATAACAATGTGCATGGCCTATCCAACAATGAAGTAAACTCAAGGTTTATATTCTTCCAATGAATCATCACCTTTTTCCATTTCAATCATTCCTTACCCAATCTCCCAGAATGATTCCATTTTAAAAAATTATATTTAAAAAAAAGTTTCATGCCTTTTCAGCAGCTTCCAATCCTTCCAATTTACCCTCTCATCCTGGAAAAAATCTGTTCTGTAGTCTCATTATACTTGGCTACAACCTTTCTCTCCCTTGATTTTCTCTCCAACTTCCAGATGCCTTCTGTCTTCAATTCCTTCTACCTGTACTAAAGGTCATATAATAGTCAGGCGTGGTGGCACATGTATGTAATTCCAAAACTTGGGAGGCTGAGACAGGAGAATCACAGGTTTGCAGCCAGCCTCAGAAGCTTAGTGAGACCCTATTTCCAAATTAAAAATAAAATAGGGCTGTGGGTGTAGTTCAGAGGTAGAATGCCCCTGGGTTTCATCCCCAGTACCTCACATACACAAAAAAGTCATACAATTCCTTATGTAAGCTGTTATTTAGCTATATACTAGAGGATCTTGCCACATGCTTTTTTTAGTTCACCAAGTACACAACACATCAAACCTGGTTCAATCCGAACATCATAGCAAATGGGAAACCTATAAAATGGATAATAAGAAAAGCATCCAATGTAGGATAGAAACAGTAATGGACAGTAAGGTTTTCACCTAAATCTAACTGGGATGGATTTCATTTTCCAAAATAATAATAGGGGCCGAGCACTGTGGTGCACACCTATAATTCCAGTACTTGGGAGGCTAAGACAGGAGTATCACAGGTGCGAGGCCAGCCTCAGCAACATAGCTAGACTCTCAGAAACCTACAGAGTCCCTGTTTCAAAACAAGAAATAACAAAACAGGGCTGGGAGGTGTAGCTTGGAGGTAGAACACCCCTGGGTCCCATCCACAAGACTGAAAAAAAGAAAAGATGAAGAAGAAGATAAAAAAGAAAAAGAAAAAGAATAAGAGTGAGAGTGAAGGAGCAGAAGAAAGACAAATTTTGATTTTAAATATGGAGTATAAGCCGGGCGTGGTGTCGCATGCTTGTAATCCCAGTAATTGGGAGGCGGAGACCGGAGGATCCGGGTTTGCAGCTAGCCTCAGCTACTTAGTGAGGCCCTCCGTGACTTCGTGAGACCCGGTTTCAAAATAAAGTATAAAAAAATAGGGCTGAGGGTGTAGCCCGGAGGCAGAACGCCCCTGGGTTCAATCCCCGGTACCCCCCAAAAAAACAATATGGAGTATACTATACCATTGCTATGCTTCTCACACTAAAATTGCTGGGTTTTATATAGTATAATGGCAACTTTACAAAATAAATCATTAATATCAAGACATATAGAAATCTACAGTTTCTTTAACAAATCCAGTAATTGTTTTAGGATTCATAGTGAATACCTTGAACGTTTTTTCTAAATTACTACTTTAGACAACATTTAGACAAAATGTTACTTAAATGTTTGCAAATAAATTATTTTGACACCATAAACACTATTATGCAAGGCATGTCATATTCAAAGTTTCTAGATAATTATCTAAGAGAATAATTAGTTTAAGTATAAGTATCTCAGCTCTTGGATAATTGTGATAGTTGTATATGTTAAATGCATTCTGTTTTAAAATAAATCATGTGTAGGAGGACATAGGTATGCTTATCTAGCTTTTAATTGTTGAAGTTACCAGGTGCTAAAATTTAAAACATTTTCAGAAATTGATCGATACTTTAAGAATTTAAGGTTTTCAAAACAATGCATAAGCATTTCAAATGTGGTTGGTACTCTGTTCTAATATGAAAATAATAGCATAATGAATTTTTAAAGAGTAAGAAAACAACATTAAAAAATAAACACTGTGATCTCATATTCACATACACTTTAGGATGAGCAAGATGAGCACTGTGACTGTAGAGGCAGAAATCCATTAAACCTATTAATGGAGAAATGGGGAGACAATTTGTTAGCAACTTTCTAAAGGGATGGAAAGGAGGGCCTTCTTTATTTCAATAAGAATTTCTTCAACAACAATATTAAAAGTTATTACTGTGTGTGTGTGTGTGTGTGTGTGTGTGTGTGTGTGTGTGTGTGTTGCTGAGAATTACCACTAGGGGCATTCTACCTCTGCTACATTCCCAGCCCTATTTTTTACTTTCTTTTTTTTTTTTGCGGACCGGGGATTGAACCCAGGGGCATTCTACCTCCACGCTACACCCCCGGCCCTAATTTTTTTTTT
>PVJS01064712.1:0-10159 GCA_004027185.1 Glis glis | reverse complement strand
AGGTTCAAGGTCAGTGTGCTATGACTTAGTGAGACCCTGTTTCAAAATGAAAAAAAAAAATAGAATAGAGCTGGAGTGTAGCTCAGAGGTAGAACACCCCTGGGTTGAATCCCCAGTATTACACACACACACACACACACACACACACACACACACACGCACGCACTTCTAACTTTCCCACATGCTTGCCAACCCTTGTTATTTTCTGTTTTGTTGCTAGTAGCCATCCTGATGAATACGGAGTGGCACCTCAGTGTGGTTCTGATTTGCATTTCCCTAGTGACTAATGATGTTGAGCATCTTTCCCTATGTTTGCCATTCATATATTTTCTTTGAAGAAATGTCTATTCGAGTACTTTGCCCACTTTTGAATCAGGTTGTTTTCTGTTTCTGTTATTGAGTTATAGGCGTTCTTTATGTATTCTTGATTGTAATACCTTAATGGATATAGGATGTGTGTGGAATGTGATTTTTAATGGAACATTTCTAAATAAATTTTACATATTCCCCCATTTATGTGCATATCTTTTCACATTTGAGAAAATTAATTCTGTGGAATTTCATAACATATAATGACATAAATTAAAAAAAGTCAAACATTTACAATTTTTCTTGTTTCTAATCTTTGGTCACATTAATGAAACAAATGGTTAGATTAAAAGGTATCTAGCCAGCATAGAGATAATAGTCCAGCGTTTGCTGTATAACATTCAATGACCCAGCACTTATTCTTCAAATGAAATTAGAAAAGCCATTTGACTTTTGTAGCTGAAGAAACTTGGACCACAGACAGAAATTAGAGACTTTTTCCCTCAATGACACCCTCTTCTAAAATTCTTATGAGTTAAAAGACTTGTAAAACTAGTAAATTAGAAATAAGAATTTTTTAAACTTGGTCCCAGTTCTGCTTTTGACATATTAATATATACTGATTAGTGCTATTGAGAATCCAACAGTAAATTAACTAAGAAATGAAGATATTCAAAATAAGTGTAAGACATTCTGAACAGGATTATGATGGTAGAGAGTTTTAGGAGCTGGGAGCAGTGGTGCACGCCTGTAACCCCAGTACTTGGGAGGCTGAGACAGGAAGATCACAGGTTTAAGGGCCAGCCTCAGCAACTTAGTGAGACCATTTCAAGATAAAAAATAAAAAGGGGCTGAGGTGTAACTTGGAGGAAGAATACCTTTGGGTTCAATTAAAAAAAGAAAAAAGTGGCCGGGCGTGGTGGTGCACACTTGTAATACCAGTACTTGGGAGGCTGAGACAGGAGGATCCGGGTTTGTGGCCAGCCTCAGCTACTCGGTGAGGCCCTCCGCAACTTAGTGAGACTCTGTTTCAAAATAAAAAATAGGGCCGGGGGTGTAGCTCGGAGGTAGAATGCCCCTGGGTTCAATCCCTGGTATTGCCAAAAAAAAAAAAAGAAAGAAAGAAAGAAAAACGTGTAGGAATAGGGTAGAATAACCAGGAGTTAAATTTTCTCTCTCTCTCTTTCTTTCTGTTGTGTGTGTGTGTGTGTGTGTGTGTGTGTGTGTGTGTGTGTGTGTGATGGGGGATTGAATCCAGGGGTATTCTACCTCCAAGCTGCACCCCCAGTTCTTCTTATTTTTTGTTTGGAAACAGAATCTCACTAGGTTGTTGAGAGACTTGATAAGTTGCTGAGGCTGGCCTTGAACCTGTCATCCTTCTGTCTCAGCCTCCCAAGTACTGGGATTACAGGCCTGTACACATGCCCAGCTAAGAGTTAACTTCAATGAATAAAAGTCTAAATGAGGGTTTTCTGACCTTGACTTTGTTGACATTTAGGGTCAGATACTCATCTGTGTGGCTGTCCTCTGTGTTATAGAATGTTGCGTAACATCCCAGCTTCCATCCACTGGCACCTGCCTCCCCCAGTTGTGACAACCAAGACTGACTGTCTTCAGACACTGGAATATGTTCCCTGGGGAGAAAAATCACCCCTTCTCTCCTTATTCAGAACTGAGGTCAAGTGTGGTAAGACAGTGAGCTGCGTTCTCAGGGCAGAATGTTGGTAAAAGGATGAAAACAAGAGAAATCCTAGGTAAAGGAAATTACCAGTAATTAGTATTCATTAAGCATCTATATCCTGGGCACCAGCTCTCAGTGCCATAGTCATTTAACATTAAATAATAACAAATATGGGTTGACTGCTTATTTTATGCAAGGGATCGGAGCTACAGAGATGAATAAGATAGTCACCGTCCTTAAAGCTTTGTCATTCAATACAGAGACATATGGGCTGACAAATTAGTCCGAAGTGAAACTAGAAATGTATACAAGGTACTGACTTAGAAGATAATTCCATTCAAGAAAGTCACAGAGATCTGTGATATGTCAGCTGGGTTTGAAGAATGAATAGAGGTGTTGCCCCTTGAAGTGGGTTTTGCAGATGAGGCGATGAATTCCCTATGGTTTTTTAGTTGTTAAGTTGGAGATCAAGCTTGAGAAAAAGATTTCCGCAGGCTGTCACCTCTGTCCAGGGAATAGAAGGCCCAGACTATAATTAAAGCTGGGATGATTGCACAGGGCAATCACACAGTTCCCTGGGGCTGAAGTAGAGTGATTAGCACCTGGGAAATCCCAGAGCTTTGCAATTTCAGTGTATATACTTCACATACTGTTTTATATCATAACCAGGACAGGAGGATCAGGAGATGCATAGCTAACTCTCGCTGTGTAAAGTCAGAATCCATGCCGAGTTGTATTGACAATACAGTGTTGATTTTGAAAATGTTATATAACAAGAGGCACATTCGCATCATCTGGCTAACAATTCCTTTATTAACCAAAAGTTGGTATACAGTAATGGAACCTGGAAACAGAAGGGACCATATGGGCTTTATTTGTGGAGGGGCAATATACTGCTTAATCTCATAGCAGCAGTATTTGCTGTTATGTAAGACAAATATGATTACTTAGTGGCAGTTTATATATGTTAGCAGTAATGGTGCTCTTCATACTTCTATCATTTAAATATTTTACACTGGAAAACAAAGTAATATGCATCAAAGAAAATTGCTAATGAATTTCTTACACTGCATCACATGTACCCTGTAGCTCTGGCTTTTGTCCTATTAGTGAAAACAATGTTCAGACTTGCTGATGTCACTGCCCAGTTATTTAATTTGACTAAATGTGATTGAAATGTTTATTTAAGATTTCGTTAAGAATTTTTTTAAAGGTCACTATGGTATTTTTGCGTTGTATGTTTTCTGATATGATTGTAAAATTATTAACTTATCAAGAGGGATTATTTATATACACTAAAAGCTATGGAGACTCTTGAGATAAGATGTGAAGGCTATTTTCTCTCTCAATGCATGGAAAACAATTCATTGTTATTCATTCTATTTCACCTTATCCAATGTTTGGTTTGTGTAAAAAAAATTTTCAGTGTGATAGCTATGTAATGACTTTTAGTTTTAGCACAAATGATTTATAAAAAACTGAGCTGTACGCAGGCAGAGGGACTGCTGATTGCTTCATCTGCTAATGTGGTTTTGATGTTCCTAGACTCCTCTTCCTTCCTGCCCCTTGAACTCTTCTCTGGCAGGAATTTCTCACCATGGTATTCTCTTCCTCACTTCTTAAACTCCCTCCTCACCCCTTATTTCAGCTATTGATGAATTTACCTTCTCAGGAGCTTGTTAATTTCACTCAACAAATGTTAAACACCCAATATATGCCAGGCCCTATTTTAGATGCTGGGTATGGTGGTGAACAATATGGTAAAAAATCCACCTCCTAATTAAGCCTATATTGTGGTGGGGAAAGATGGACAACTAATAATAATGATAATAATAATAATAATGATAATGAAGTAAAAAAAATGACACAATCTTGGAAAAGAAGAACAAAGTTGAAAGACTCACACTTTCCAATATCAAAATTTATCACAAATTCACAGTAATGAAATAGTGTACTCTTGGCATAAGGATAGACAGAAATTCCAGACATAAACCTAAACATCTATGGCCAATTGGCTTTTGACAAGGATGTCAAGACCATTCAATGGGAAAAGAATAATTTTTTCAACAAATGGTGTTGGGACAACTAGACAGGCAAATGAAAAACAACAAGTTGGACCCCTACCTCACACCATATATAACAATTAGCTAGAAATGATCAAGGACCTAAATAGTAAAGCCTAAACTATAAAAATCTTAGAAGAAAACATTGGGGTAGATCTTCATGATCTTGAATTTTGTCAATGGATTCTTAGATATATTAAAAGACTTGTAACAAAAGGAAAATAAATAAGTACAATGTACTTGAACTTAAAGACTTGTGCATTAAAGAACATTAGCATGAAAGTAAAATGACAATGTACAGAATGGTAGTTGAGAGTCATATATGCTTTAGGATTTCCTTCCTTTGTTGTTATTTCTGTTGCTTGTGAGTGCATACAGCTTTGGTCTTCATTTCTAATCTTTTGTTCTGTTTCTTTCTCTTGCTTTGTTTCACTGCCTAAGACATCCATACAGTCATGAATGGCACTGGTGAGAGGGGATTTCCTTGCTTGGTTTTTAGTCTTAGGGGAAAACATTCAGTACTTCACCCCTAATTATTAAGTTAGCTATAGGTTGTTGTAGGTGCCCTGTACAGATTTTGGAAGTTTCCTTATATTTCTAGTTTGCTGAAAGTTAGTAATTTTTAAAAACTCATAAATAGGTATTGCATTTTGTCAAATGATGTTTTTGCATCTATTAAGATGATAATAGCCGGGCGTGGTGATGCACGTTTGTAATCCCAGTACTTGGGAGGCGGAGATTGAAGGATCCGGGTTTGAGGCCAGTCTCAGCTACTTAGTGAGGCCTCCGCAACTTCGTGAGACCCGGTTTCAAAATAAAGTATAAAAAATAGGGCCAGGGGTGTAGCTCGGAGGTAAAACGCCCCTGGGTTCAATCCCCGGTACCGCGAAAAAAAAAAAGATAATATGGCGTTTTCCTTTATTCTGTTAATATGGTAAAGCATGCTGATTTGTTTTCAAATGTATTGTCAATTGTGCATTTTTGTGGTAAACCTCACTTGTCATACACATTAACCCTTTTTATACAGCTGGGTATTATTTGTTAATTAAGGCTATTTACATATGTTTCTGAGTAATATTTGTGTAGATATCTTTTTTCTTATAATATCTCTTTCTTGTGTGAGTGTGTGGTACTGGGGATTGAATTCAGGGACGTTCTACCTGTGAGCTTTACAAACCCCCACCCTATTTTATTTTTTACTTTCAAACAGTGTCTTGCTAAATTACCAAATGCTAGCCTCAAATCTGCTATTCTCCTGTTTTAGCCTCCTGAGTGCTGGATTATAGGTGTGCACCACCATGCCTGATTCTCCCTTTATTTGTTAATTTAAAACAAAGTCATTTCATGTCTACTTGTAACTGCACAGTACTCTCTGATTTAAGTAACATAAAATAAAGAGGAGAGCTGGGCATGGTGGCACACGCTTGTAATCCCAGTACATTGGGAGGCGGAGACCGGAGGATCCGGGTTCGCGGCCAGCCTCAGCTCTCTCGCTCTCTCCCTCCCTGTCTCTCTCTCTCTCTCTCTCTCTCTCTCTCTCTCTCTCTCCTTAGTGAGGCCCTCCGCAACTTCGTGAGACCCGGTTTCAAAATAAAGTATAAAAAATAGGGCCGGGGGCGTAGCGCGGAGGTAGAATGCCCCTGCGTTCAATCCCCGGTACCGCAAAAAAAAAAAAAAAAAAGAGAAAACTCCATTTTTTTTCTCTTTCTGTGACAGTAACTCAAGTCTGGACCCTTTGGTCTGCAGACATTCAAAATAACCCAGAGCCACAAAGTTTCAAGCTGGCCAGAGAAATGCTATGCCCTCCAAGTGGATTAATATCTGAATACAAAGCCATGATTCAAATCTTTCTAGTATCTTCAGCCTAAACAACTGCATGAGGTAACATTCCTTAGGCTACCTTTTTTTAAGCCCTAAATTCTCTGTGCCTAGGATTTAAACCTTAATCTTCATGCAGTCATTAGCAGAACAAGTTCTCACTGAATATTTAAATCCACATCCAACACATCTCTTTTCTGGCATTCTATTTTATTTATATTGAACAATGATCCAAACATAAAAGGCCTGTGAGTACTGTGTAGAAGCATGGTTTATGTAAGCCAGTGGGTCTCAGCAGAGGGCAACAGGAGGTATTTCATAACATCTGAAGATACTTTTAGTTATCACACTTTGGTGGGGCAGGTGCTGCTGGTGTCTAGTGTCTAGAGGCCAGGGACGCTGCTACATATCCCGTGATGCACAGGACAGTCCCCCACACAAGGGTCCAGCCCCAACTGTCAGTAGTGCTGAGACTGCAAAGCCTGTGTCAGACCCATTTGCTAGATAGTGAGATGCAGAGCATCTCACTTTGTAGTTAAGGACACAGTTCCAGATTGATGTCTTGTTTATGGTAAGGAAATCATTTACAAATGGGTTTAGAGAGTTGGGCTCATTGGAAAAGAGAGGACCTGGGAACACGGAGGAGGAGGTGGATTGAGGATTCCAGGGTGATGGAGTGGTAGAGGAAGCTAGCTGATCCGAGGCTAGCCAGTGCTGGCTGGAAGTGGCCACAGCAGGTGGAGGCGCCTGTAGGCAGGTGGGCAGGCACTTGGGAACCCCTCACTAGCAGGCCACTTGGGGAGAAGTGATAGCCAACCTCGCCGTGGAAATGTTAGAGTGCGTGACATAAGTTGATAGGATAGATCACGACTCAAGAGTGTTCTTGGGATGGTCCAATGTATCAAGAAGGGTTTTGTTCTTCACCACCTTTTTAATGGGTTGGCTCAGGATTCTCAGGCTTCATTGGGGGGTTAAAGGGACAGTAGCCTCAGGGGGTGGGATCCCCACTGGGCCCCAGTCAGTGTGCAGTCACACGGGAAAAGTGACAGATGAGAAGCATGAAGTACTAGCAGGGAGGTGACATGAAGTAACTAGGATCAGGAGGACTCTGGAAGTCACTGGACTTTGAAGAGGGGAAAGGAAGAGGTCTGGAAGTATAGCCCATAACAAGTAACTCTCAGACCACTCACTAATTATTATTATTATTATTTTTTTTGCGGTATCAAGGATGGAACCCAGGGGCGTTCTACCTCCGAGCTACACCCCCGGCCCTATTTTTTTATACTTTATTTTGAAACCAGGTCTCACGAAGTTGCGGAGGGCCTCACTAAGTAGCTGAGGCTGGCCGCGAACCCCATCCTCTGGTCTCCGCCTCCCAAGTACTAGGATTACAAGTGTGTGCCACCACGCCCGGCTCACTAATTATTCCATATGTTAGTTTTGTGACTTTATAATTTGTGGATAGTGGATGCTCAATAAGTACTTGTTCTGAACCTTCTTATTCACCGTTCTAAGGTGAACTATTTTAGTTACAGATTAGGATCCTATGTTTTCTTAATCTTTTTTGTTTTTATGGTATTGAGGATTGAACCCAGGGTATTCTACCTCTGATCTACACCCCCGGCCCTTTAAATTTTCTTATTTTATTTGGAAACAGGGTCTTGCTAAGTTTCTGAGGCTGGCCTCGAACCTGTGATCCTGGAATTACAGGCCTATGCCACCCCATCCAGCTGTGTTTTCTTAATCTTTGATCGGTTGTCAAATCTCCATCTGCTGAGAAATATTGTTAATTTAGAAATAGGGACAATGTTATATGTGTCCCGTAAGATTTTCTTTTAGTTAATAATTTGATTATGTAATATTGAATATAATATTACAATATTACAAACATTCAAAAGAATTTGTGAATCATAAAGAAAAGTTATTATGGAATATTATAATATAAAATGATATGACAATATGATATAATAATAAAAGATGCGACATTACGAATGTCGCATCTTTGCCTCTTGCCCAGAAGTATTAATATCTTGAATTTTGTGTTTTCATTGTCTTGAAATATAACTTAATTATACATGTATGTGCCCCCGTGATATTTAGTTTTTGTTTCCATATTTTATAAAGATGATTTTATGTTTTTTTGTAGTCTTCTAGACTCTTTTTTTCAGTTAGCTTTATGTTTCTAAGATTAACCTTCATTTGTATATTTTATTACTATATAATGTTCTATTGTGGGATTATTTCATCATTTTACCTTTTTGTCTTCCAGTCGAGGAATGTTGGGTTATTTCCAGATTGTACATAGGAAGGTCCTCACATTTTCCTTGCTTACATGTTCATCTTGCTTATTATTTTCTTTGCTTTGCTGTTCTAGTGCAATTATTGATCTATCTCAGTTGTGGTTTCCAGTTGATTATTTTAATTAAACATCACTGGGAAATTATCTACTAATTATAACTTAAGCTTATGGAGGAAACAGTTACGTTGTTCCTGGTATGGCACATTTTATTTCTAAAAGAACTGGAACTTTTATGGGCAGTTGGTGATGTCGATTTTAAAGCTCAAATAATTGGTTAAAATTTAAATACGCCAGTGGGATGGAAAGTTTGTGTTGATTTTGCCAAAATGTTCTTCCTTATATTTAAGACTTATAAACAATTGAGTGAGTTTGTGGGCCTTCTCACCCCATGTGTGTGTGTATGTGTGTGTGTGTGTGTGTGTGTGTGTGTGTGTGTGTTACTGGGGATTGAATCCAGGGGCATTTTATCTCTGAGCTATGCCCTCTGCCTTATTTATTTATTCTTTAGTACTGGGGATTGAACCCAGAGGCATTCTACCTCCAAGCTACACCCTCAGCCCGATTTTATTTCTTATTTGGAAACAGGGTCTCACTAGGTTGCTGAGATCCTTCCTAAGTTGCTGAGGCTGGCCTCAAACCTGCAATCCTCCTGTCTCAGCCTCCCAAGTACTGGGATTACAAGTGTGTGCCACCATGCCCGACTTATTTATTAATTTTTTGAAACAGGGTCTCACTAATTTGCTGAGGCTGGTCTTGAACCTGGGATCCTCCTATCTCAGCCTCCTAAGCACTGGAATTACAGGTGTGAGCCACCAAGTTCAGCTTGTCACCATTTTTAAGGTTGAGAATATCTTTCCTGCTATTTTCTTTATCCTTGCTAGGGTCTTGTTTCTGTATACAGGCGTATCCCCTCTTGGCTTTTGCTGTATTTCATGACTCCTTAGCGTGTAAAAATCTACTTTTTCATCTAGATTCAGTGACCAAATCTACAAAGAAATAATTTTTGCTCTGCACAATGAGTGATTCATTCTTCATGGATACCCCCTGGTTAATCAGCCATGACTTTGTAAGGCACTTTCCTTACGTCTCTCTGAGCTGGGTGGTTCTAATAGTAGCTAAATTGCCCTCCACTTTTCACCTTTCAAGTCAGTGATACAATCAGCAGTCATCACCCAACAATGCTATTTTATATATATTACAATAATACTATCATCATCGTCAACAAAAATATTTCCGGCATGGTCTTGCACTCTGCCCTCTTCTGTGTGTTTGCCCTGATAAGACACAGGGCTCATCGTAACAGAAAGCTTACCTATTCCAGTACAGATGCAGATTTTTGTCTTGTTTTTAATTTCTGGAGTTCTTTCCCAACAGTGAGAATCTAAACTGCAGGTCTAGAGAGGCCCCGGCTTATGTAGCGGGAATGCAGCAGTAAAAACGGGTGGATGAACTTCTAGTGCAGAAAAACTAGGGCTTTGATTGGTGTCATTTCCTCACGCACACCATCCCTACATTTCCAGGGAGTTCCTCTGGAGAAAATGGTGGCAACTTGGAGCAGCTCACGTCTGTGTCCTGGACTTGACCCAGCTCTGGTCTAGGGAGCCAGGGAAGCCGTCCTGTGGGTGCCAGGTACCGGTTATGGGGCTCACCAGGCCTGGTTCAATGAAGGAAAACGTGCATAGGTGCTGGCCCAGAGTTCTAGACTCTGCAAAGAAATCACTTTGTGCTACCTGTATTTAAAACAAAAACAAGCCGGGCATGGTGGCACACTGGGAGTACTTGGGAGGCTGAGACTGGAGGATCCGGGTTCGTGGCCAGCCTCAGCTACTTAGTGAGGCCCTCCGTAACTTTGTGAAACCCGGTTTCAAAATAAAGTATAAAAAATAAGGCCGGGTGTGGTGGCGCACGCTTGTAATCTCAGTACTTTGGGAGGTGGAGACCGTAGGATCCGGGTTCGCGGCCAGCCTCAGCTCTCTCTCTCTCTCTCTC
>PVJS01064711.1:0-10159 GCA_004027185.1 Glis glis | reverse complement strand
CCAGATCCTCTGGTCTCAGCCTCCCAAGTACTGGGATTACAAGCGTGCGCCACCACGCCTGGCTTATTCTTTATTTTGAAACAGGGTCTCACTAAGATGCAGAGGGCCTCACTAAGTAGCTGGGGCTGGCCATGAACCTGTGATCCTCCTGTCTCAGCCTCCCAAGTACTGGGATTACAAGGGTGCACCACCACGCCTAGCCTTTTCTTTCATTTTAAATGATGCATACATCTCATCTTGAGAGATTTATTATTTTCTAAAAAATTTTGGTCTTTGGACAAATGCAGGTAACTAAGGGATTGGTAAAAATCTGAAAAATTTTCATTCATTAAGACCTTAGCATGGATAAAAATTGAAATAAAGTTTTCTTTTAGATAAAGAAAATGGAACTGGGTTTGGTGGTGCATGCTTGTAATCCCAGCAACTTGGGAAGCTGAGGCAGGAGAATCACAAGTTCAAGGCAGCCTGGGCAATTTAGGGAGACCCTGTCTCAAAATAAAAAATAAAAAGGAGCTGGGCATGGTGGCACACACCTGTAATCCCAGTGCTTTGGAGGCTGAGACAGGAAGATTGAAGGTTTGAGGACAGCCTTAGCAAGTAGCAAGACTCTCAGCAACCTAGCAAGACCCTGTTTCAAAACAAAACAAAAAAAATAAAATTGGGCTGGGGGTCTATCTCAGAGGTAGAATTCCCTGGGTTCAACCCCCAGTCCCACAAAAAAATAAAAGATAAATATTAAGGGCTGAGGGTGTAGTTTAGTGGTGAGGCTCTGGTTTAATCCCCCACCCCCCAAAAAACAAAGAAACAAAAAACACTGAGGACTAATGAGATATCTCCAACTTGTTTCCAAAATTAGAAAAATTAGAAGAAAAAAAAAAAAAGAAAATTAGATGTCTCCAAGGAGGGAAGGAGAAAAGGAGAAAAAAATAAAAAAATACAAATGGCCTTCACTACTTTCTGTAGTCGATCCCTTTCTCTTGATTTTGGGCTGCTGTTAACCATGAAGATTTTCATTCATCTTTGACAACTTACTCTATTTGGCCCAAAAGTCTCAACTGGTGTTGTTGTGATAAATGATAGTGAGAAGCTAGAAAGAAGGAGGCAGATAGAGCTGGAGGACCACCATGGAAAAACTTCATTTCCTGAGAAGCAACAGATGCTAACTAACTTCCAAAACTCCTGAAAAGACCAGACCTCCGAAATGTTAAGTGATAGATCAGAAGCTTCCTGAGAGTGACCAGAGCTTCACAAAACTCCAGTTGTTCCTGCTGATAAGCAATCCCAGGAGATTCCCCGGAGAGTCCAAGAAATAGCGTCTGGAACCCCAACCGAGAGGCGACTCAAAGAAGGACACTATGCAAATCCCAGAAAACTGCCTCTGAGACCCCAGCTGGAAAGGAGACTCAAAGAAGATTATAAACTTATAGACCTGACACTCTAAATGGTTACCCACTCTGGGAACCCCTCCCTCTTGGGAGCTTCCCTCTCTCTCGAAATTCATGTTGGCTTTGAGACAAAGCGGTGTGTAATTGATGTCTCTCGGCCCGGGGAACTCTCAGGTGGTGACCCAAAGGCATCCGCTGGACATCAAGGCCGACTGAGGCCCCTAGAGGTGGCCTGCACCTCTTTTCGGTAGATCATGTGGACGCTGGGAGAAAGCAGTTTGCAATTGACGGCACGTGGCTTGGGCTACTCCCAAGTAGTGTCCAGAAGGCAGCTGCCAGGCTCCAGGGTCAACTTTGCCCACAAGGATGTTCTGCCTTTTTTTCCTTTCCCTGTTCTCTTTACAATAAACTCCCTGCTCTCCTTTTTATTTTCTACAGAGTGTTATTCTTCGCACTTCGTGGACAAGAACCCCGGTAAGGAAAACATCCATTTCAATAGCAGTGGCCACACGTGGTGGATGCTTGTAATGCATCAAGATCATATGCATTAATTCATTTAATCCTTCCAATGAACACAGGAAGGAAGCCTGTTGTTATCCCTTGTTTACCAGGAAACAGAGGCAGGAAGTGAACTTGCACAAGGTCACCGGCCTGTGGGTAGTGTGGGGATTCACACCTGGCTCTATCTGGGTGCACAGCCTTTTTCTCAGCCTCTAAGACCGTCTTCGAAGATTGCCTTAAATGTTCCTTATGACTTCAAGTCTATAAATAAATGGATTGCTCTCTGCTGTCCGGAACTTTAAAATTGAAAGTTGAGAAGTGCTGGGGGAGGGGGAAGAGAATGGAGAAGGCAGAGGGTTATGGGGACAGATAATTGTACCCAAGTCGTCATAATCAAGGTAGTTCTTGTTTTGTTTTTGGTTGGTACTGGGGTTTAAACCCAGGGGCATTCACCTGTGAGCTACACCTCCCCCCCCAGTCGTTTTTATTTTTTGTCTTGAAACAGGGTCTTGCTAGGTTGCTGAGTCTCACTACTTGCTGAGACTGTCCTCAAACCTGTGATCCTCCTGTCTCAGCCTCCAAGTACTGGGATTACAGGCGTGCACCACCACGCCCAGCTTCAAGGTAGTTGGGATAAAGATATATTGCCAGTGACCCTAACTATGCCCCAGATTTCAAAATTCTAGTGATCATGTGATTGAGCTATGGCCAATGGGATGTAGTGAGTAGAAATGATGTATGTGCCTTCTTAACGAAAGGGGGCATGACCTCCCTTCATCTTTGTCCCCTCTACAGGTTCAGGATCAATCTTTGATGGCACGGAATGGGTAGCATGCTCAGGATGGCAGAATCCTCAGCACAGGGAGCCTGGTGCACCAGTGTCCAGGGGCCGCTAAGTTGACCTTTGGTTGGCTATGCCTGGACTCTTACATGGGAGAGAAAATACACTTTGGCTTATGCCACAGGTATTTTGAGTCTTAGTTATAGGAGAATTTATAGCCTAACTAATGTCAGCCACAAAGAAGTGTGAACAGAGTGCTATGAATGTTATCATATATAACCTTATGCTACGGAAACTCAGGCCATGGTGGCACACACCTGTAATCCAGTACTTGAGAGGCTGAGGCAGGGGGATCACCTCAGGCCAGCTCAGCAATTTAGTGAGGCCCTCAGCAACTTAGTGAGACCCTGTTTCAAAATAAAAAATAAAATGGGCTGGTATAGCTTGGAGTAGAATGTTCCTGGGTTCAACCTCCAGTACTACTACTACTTCTACTACTACTAATAAAGATGGGCATGGTGGCACACTCTTGTAATAACAGTACTTGGGAGGCTGAGACAGGTGGATTGCAGGTTCACTGCCAGTCTCAGCAACTTAGTGAGGCCCTTCACAACCTAGTGAGACCCTGTGTCAAATTAAATAATAAAATAGGGCTGAGGGTGTAGCTGAGAGGTAGAATGTCCCTGGGTTCAATCCCCAGTACCCCCACACACACGCCAAAAAAAAAAAAATATATAAAATAGCTCTGGAGGTGTAGCTCAGAGGTAGAATGCCCCTGGGTTGAACCCCTAGTACCAATCAGGAAAAAAGACTAAAATCTCATTAAAAATTGAATAAGATGCACCAGTGTTGTGTCATACATAATCTTATGCAAATCCATAGGTAATTCCTTGACAGTATAACACATGTAAGCACTGTGCACGGGTCTTCTGGGGTTTATGAGTCAGAAATAGTCACTGCCCTCCAGGGCTGCATGACTTAGTGGTCTTGACTACCACATATATAAATAGTTCTAACATAAGGCAAACCATGTGATAATTGCTGCAAAGTGCCAGGCAGGAACAGGGGAGGAGAAAATAATTCTCACTGGGAATCTAGAAGAGAGGCTGCGTTGGGCTTGGATGGTCAGAGGTTATGCCAAGAGTCGATTTTTATTACATGCTCTCTCTCCCTCTGATTTTTGAGAATGGTTGGCATTTATTGTTTACTATATGCCAGACACCGTGCTAAATGGGTTTAGATGAATGATCTTATTTATTTATTTAATTTATTTTTGTGGCACTGGGGATTGAACCTAGGGGCATTCTACTTCTGAGCTACACCCCCAGCCCTATTTTATTTTTATTTTGAAATAGTGTCTCACTAGGTGGATGAAAGTCTCACTATTTGCTGAGGCTGTCCTCGAATCTGCGATCCTCCTATCTCAGCCTCCAAAGTACTGGGATTACAAGCATGCGCCACCATGCTCGGCTGTATGATCTTTTTTTTTTTTTTTTTTGCGGTACAGGTGATTGAACGCAGGGGCGTTCTACCTCTGTGCTACGCCCCCGGCCCTATTTTTTATACTTTATTTTGAAACCGGGTCTCATGAAGTTACAGAGGGCCTCACTAAGTAGAGAGAGAGAGAGAGACAGGGAGAGAGCGAGAGCAAGAGCAAGAGAGAGAGAGAGAGAGAGAGAGAGAGCTGAGGCTGGCCGCGAACATGGATCCTCCGGTCTCCGCCTCCCAAAGTGCTGGGATTACAAGCGTGCGCCAACGCCTGGCTGTATGATCTTTAAAGCTCCCAACAACTCTACGAAGAATGAGTTATTATTATCTCATTTTCAGATGAAGACACTAAAGCATAGAGAGGTTAAGAAACCAGCCCAACGTCACACAGCTGGACTCAGGTCTGTGAGGCCCAGATCCTGGGCACCGTTTGTAAGTCAGATAGGAGGACTGCCAATCACGTGTTGGGAAGTAGACCTGTAAGGTCAAGTTGATGGCTAGACAAGAACAGTGGTTATTTTTTGTGCATATAGCACAGCCTGGACATGGTACCAAGTAGTCCTTTTGTCCTGTGTGCCTGGCAAAACCCCCCATCTTGATGGACTCTAGCTTTCTACCTGTACCTGAGCAGGTGACGGTGGTGGAGACGAATGCAGGACAGTGATCCCCCTCAGCTGACCCTGTGCTGCCTTGAGGTGGAGCTGCATGTCCCTGACCTAGTGGTTCTCAAAATGTGGGCTACCAGCTAGCAGCAGCTACATCAGCACCACCTAGGAACTTGGGGGAAACGTGGATTCCCAGAGCAGGGGGCAAAAGTGGTGGCGGGGGTTTGCTGTTCAATGGAGAGAACATTTCAAGTTGTGCAAGTTCTGGAAAACTGTGGACAGCAGAGAACCTGTAGTTAATAATACTGTACTGCCAGGTGTGGTGGCCCACGCTTGTAATCCCAGTAGTTGGGAGGCTGAGACAGGAATATTACAGGTTCGAGGACAGCCTCAGCAAGTAGTGAGACTCTCATCAACCTAGTGAGACCCTGTCTCAAACTAAACATAAAAATAGGGCTGGGGTATAGCTCAGAGGTAGAATGCCCCTGGGCTCAATCCCCAGAGCCACACACACACACACACACAAAAGCAAAAAAATAATACTGTACCTTGCTTGCTCCCAGCAATGTGTAAAGAGGGTAGATCTCATGTTAAACGTCCACAGGGGGCCAGGCGTGGTGGCACATGCTTGTAATCCCAGTATTTGGGAGGTGGAGACCCAAGGATCCAGGTTCGCGGCAAGCCTCAGCTACTTAGTGAGGCCCTCCACAACTTTGTGAGACCTGGTTTCAAAATAAAGTATAAAAAAATTAGGGCTGGCGGTGTAGCTTGGAGGTAGAACGCCCCTGGGTTCAATCCCTGGTACCGCAAAAAAATAAAAAAAATAAAAAATAAAAAATGTCCACAGGGTAGTCAAAACAAAACAGCAGGACTCGGGGTGGAGCTCAGTGGTAGAGCACTGGCCTAACATGTGTGAGGCCCTGGGTTCCATTCCCAGCACCGCAGAAATAAAAACCAAAACACAAAGGGGCATGAAGAAATGTTTGGAGTTTTATTACTTTTGACTTGGCGATGATTTCACGGGCGTATGCACGTGTCCAAACTCATCAACTTGCACACATTGAGTATGTGCAGATTTTTGTATAGCAATTATGGTTCAGCAAGTTGTTAAAAAATGAAAAGAATAAGCCAGATGTGGTGGCACATGCTTCTAATCCCAGCACTTGGGAGGCTGAGACAGGTGGATCGCAGGTTTGTGGCCAGCTTCAGCTACTTAATGAGGCCCTCCGCAACTTAATGAGACCCTGTTTCAAAATAAAGAATAATAATATTAAAAAAATAGGGCTGGGGGTGTAGCTTGGAGGTAGAATGCCCCTGGGTTCAATCCCCAGTACCAAAAAATAATAAATAAATAAATAAATAAATAAATAAATAAATAAATGAAATAGGGCTGGGTGTGTGGCTTGGAGGTAGAATGTCCTTGGGTTCAATCCCCAATTCTGCAAAAAAAAAAAAAAGAAAGAAAAATAGGGCTGGGGGTGTAGCTTGGAAGTAGAATGCCCCTTGGGATGGGTTCCATCCCAAGTACCACACATATGCACACCAAAAAATAGGAAAGACAAGAATAAAAAGAAATGCAGATTTCCAGACTCCACCCCAGCCTCTGGACTGCCCAGCAGCCTGTGCGTGCTAACCCTCCAGTGTGTCTGGGAGCTCCTGCCCAGGCCTGGCTCTCCTCACATTTCACACCTTCTCCACTCCTCAGACCTCAGCACCTCACTCTATGATGATCGCTGAGAAAGTGCCAGCCAGCAGCCGGCAGGCGCCCTACTGCACCCAGCACTTCGCCTCCCCAGCCCCTCTGCGCTCTTCTCTCCTGTTCCCTCTGTTCCTGGGCTGGAATTATCCTGCAAACATCAACTTTGCCCCTCATGCACTCAAAAGTACTCAGAGTGTGGGCTGTGGAGTGGCAGCAGCCCCTGGGAAATGCAGACACTCAGGGCCTAAACCAGAACCTGCATTTTTTTTTTTTTTTTTTTTGGTGCCAAGGATGGAACCCAGGGGCCTTCTAGCTCCGGGCTACACCCCCAGCCCTGTTTTGTTTTTTTATTTGGAAACAGGGTCTCGCTAAGTTGCTGAAAGCCTCACTAAGTTGCTGAGGCTGACTTAGAACCTGTGATCCTCCTGTGTCCACCTCCCAAGTACTGGTATTACAGGCGTCCGGCCTGCTCCTCACTGGCTAGGGCAGCAGCAACCCAGCTCCATGGTCCTCCTTTACTGCGCGGTCCAGGCATCAGCCTCTTGTCCCCTCCCTCCTCTGCTCCTTGGTCAGGGGTCTTTGCTGGTTCGTCCTCATCTTCCGGAGCCCATATGCTGCAGGACCCAGGGCTCCGTCTGGGATCTGCTTCTCCATGTGCCTGCTTTTGGTACCCTCATCCATTTCCCGCCATCTGTGTACAGACTCCAGATGTCCCCTGTCCCACCCGTCCTCTCCCCGGCGGTCCAGCCTCCTCTCTCCAGCTACCTCCTAGACTCCTCTGCTTGGAGGGAGGGATGTCCAAAGGGCAGTTTCTGCCCGATGATCATCCAGACCCAACTCAGACCTCCAGGCTCATTCAGGGGCAGTGTTACCCTCCCATCTTCCCAGGTCCAGGCTTAACCCTTTCTATCTCTCTTATCTGTTAGGTAGCTAGGCACGGATGAGTAAGGGGAGCGGGAGGGACTAGGGCTCCATCTACAAGGAGTGAAGAGAAATCACTCCACCTTGGGTAACAGAGAACCCCACCCACAAACCCCATCCTTCATGGCCAGATATTTCCTTCCTTCTTCCTCCTCCTCCTCTTCCTCCTTCCTCCTTCCTCCTCCCTCCTCCCTCTCCCTCTCCCCTCTTCCTCCTCCTCCCTCTCCCTCTCTTCCTCCTCCTCCCCTCCTCCTCCCCCCTCCTCCTCCCCCCCCCTCCTCTTGCTCCTCCTTCTTCTTACTGGGGATTGAACCCAAGGGTATTCTACTTCTGAGCTATACCCACGGTCCTTTTTTTTTTTAATTTTTGAAACAGGGTCTAAGTTGCTGAGGCTGGCCTTGAACCTGCAATCCTTCTGTCTCAGCCCCTCAAGTATTGGGATTACAAGCATACACCAGCACTCCCAGCTAGATACTACCTACTTAAGTCTAAAAGGAACCAAGTGTAACAGGCCTAAGGGGCATTCCAACGATGCAGCGGCTCAGGCATACTAAGTTACAGCATGAAAACAGCAGTAAGTACCCCAAATATATGATATGTGAGTTGTGAGGTTTCCAGACCAGATATAAAAACTCGCCACGTGGAAGACGCCATGCTGTTTCCACTTTTGGAATCACCTGCTCTAGGACTCTGTCTCTCTGGAGTGTGTTCTCACCTTCCTTTTCTTTTCTTCCTTTTTTTTTTTTTGTGGCAGTGGGGATTGAACCTAGGGGCATTCTACCTCGGAGCTACACCCCCAGCCCTATTTTATTTTTTATTTGGAAACAGGGTCTCACTAGGTTGCTGAGAATCTCACTACTTGCTGAGGCTGTCCTCAAACCTGCGATCCTCCTGTCTCAGCCTCGCAAATACTGGGATTACAAGCGTGCACCACCATGCCCGGCTTGTGTTCCCACTTTTCTAACATGCCCTCCTCTCTTAAAACTGTCAACCCCACCAAGTAAATCTTTTATGCTTATCCTATCTGTGTCTCTTGACTGAAGTCTCTTTTGGGGGGAGACAAGAACGGAGAAATCACCACCTGGTAACACATCCACATTCACTCGTCGAATCCTGTTGGACCATGAAGCTTCATAACGCTTCTGATCCTCCTACGCCATCACCCGCTCAAGCGACTATTCCGCCCCTCAAGGGTCATTGCAATGGCTTTCTAACCAGCTCCTTTGCTTCTGCCTAACATTCAGAAAGATCTTGCTAAAGAATCAGGTCAGATTTAACCACGACTCTTGCTCAAAAACCTCAAATGGCTTCCTGCATCTCACCAGAGGAGAATGGCTCCCCAGAGCCTGTGCGACCAGGCCCTGACCTCACCCCCTACCACTCTCTCCATTTATTTTGTTTGTTTGTTTGTTTTTTGGCACTGGGGATTGAACCCAGGGGCATTCTACCTCCGAGCTACACCCCAGCCCTATATTTTTTTTTCTTTATTTTGAAACAGGGTCTCACTAAGTTGCGGAGGTGCTGAAGCTGGCCCCGAACCCGGATCCTTCTGTCTCAGCCTCCCAAGTACTGGGATTACAAGCGTGCGCCACCATGCCAGTCTTATTCTTTTATTTTGAAACAGGGTCTCACTAAGTTGCGGAGGGCCTCACTAAGTAGCTGAAGCTGACCGCGAATCTGGATCCTCCTGTCTCAGCCTCCCAAGTACTGGGATTACAAGCCTGCGCCACTACACCTGGACACTTTCTCCATTTCTGCCATGCTGGCTTCCTCCTCCTCCTCCGTCACAGCAGCAAAGTTGGTCTCTGTCTAGAATGTTCTCACAGCTTCCAGGGGTCTCTGTTCAGATGCCACCGACACCTCCCCTGCTCTTGACACTTCCTGTCCCTTCTCTATTTTTCCTCCTAGTACTTATCGCCAATGATACATATGTCAGTCATATTTGTGGTTTACAGGCTGTCTCCCTGACCACAAAGGGTCAGAAACCTTGGTCTGGGTTGTTTGGTTCTGAATCCTCCGTGCCCGGCACGCAGCAGGTGCTCACGGTAGTTACTGAGTGAACACAGATGACTCCATTTAACTCTGGTGATTGGCACCTGTGTGGTAGGCACTGATACTGTCAGTTTAGAAGTGAGGAAGCTCAGGTTTAGAGACAGAGCACACACATAGTGAGTGAAAAAGCTGCAGCTTGGGAGCCGGGTTTGTAGGTACACGCCTGTAATTCTAGTACTAGGAAGGCTGAGACAGGAGGATTGTAGGTTCGAGCCCGGCCTCAGCAATTTAGCAAGACCCTGTTTCAAAAAATAAAAAAAATAGGACCGGGGGTGTGGCTCAGAGGTAGTAGGTCCCTGGATTCAATTCCCAATACAAAAAAAAAAGCTGCAGTTTGAACCTAGAGCTTATATGGTAACTAAGCCATGTTGCCTCTTTTTCCCACTCTGAAAATCTCTGAAATAGTAAAACTGCATAAGAGTGGGTTATCATTGCGATTTTTAAAACACTGTTGTACCGCCCCTCCTGGAGGGTGCTCCGAGCCTCTTAGAGCCTGGGAGGCAGGAGAAAGGGATGCGGCTTACAGAAGGCACTGTGCTGGCTGAAATGTCTGCAGGGATGCTGGGGTTGATGTGCTCAGGCCAGAGAGTGCAGAGACAGAAGCTGGACGGCTGATAAATGGTATTGCTCCTCAGTGCCTTTCTCAGGACTGCCTGAGCCCGTGCTCATTATTAAGTCAATTTTCTCTTCTTTCTTTCTTTCTTTCTTTCTTTCTTTCTTTCTTTCT
>PVJS01064710.1:0-10159 GCA_004027185.1 Glis glis | reverse complement strand
ACACACACACACACACACACACACACACACACACTACAATCCAAAGCAGCTAAACTGCCAACACACACACACACACACACACACACACACACACACACTGGAGCAGGCTTCTCTCCCAGTCCTCACTGCTCAGCCGGGGCTGCTCTTTGAAGGGTTTGAATGCTGTTAGGCATTCGCCAGTCTGAACCCAACTTATCCTTATTCTAACCTCGTTGGTTTCCACCTGCTTCACCATTACCCGGTCCACTTTCTCCAAATCTGCTGACTTTCTTTCTTCCATCTGCTCCCTCGGTTCTGCGTTCTCAGACTTGGCTCTGGAACCTGCAGGAGATACACGGAGTACGGACCAAGTTCAGGTCTCAGCTACAGGCTCCAGAGCACTTTATTTTTTTTATTTTAAATTTCATTTATAGCTGGGCGTGGTGGCGCACGCTTGTAATCCCAGTACTTTGGGAGGCGGAGACTGGAGGATCTGGGTTCGCGGCCAACCTCAGCGCGCATGTGCGCGCGCGATCTCTCTCTCTCTCTCTCTCTCTCTCTCTCTCTACCTAGTGAGGCCCTCCGCAACTTCGTGAGACCCGGTTTCAAAAATAAAGCATAAAAAAAAATAGGGCCGGGGGTGTAGCGCAGAGGTAAAACGCCCCCGGGTTCAATCCCCGGTACTGCAAATAAATAAATAAATAAATAAAAATAAATAAATTTTATTTATTTATTTGTTTGCCATACTGGGGATGAAATCCAGGGTCATTCAACCTCCAAGCTACACCCCCCAGTCTTATTTTTATTCTTTTATTTTGAAACAGGGGCTCATTAAGTTTCAGAGTGCCTCACTAAGTAGCTGAAGCTGGCCATGAACCTGGATCCTCCTGTCTCAGCCTCCCAAGTACTGGGATTACAAGCATACACCACCACACCTGGCTTCCCAGAGCACTTTAAACACACATCTTAGTCCCTGGTGGAAAACACGAGGTAAGAAAGAATGCTGGTGACCCTGCAAGGCAGACAGTGTGTCTGGCTGACAGTCGGCACATAAAGAGGATCCACAGTCCTCCAACCACAGGGAAGTGAATTTTCTTCTATCTGTAGTGAACTTGGAAGAATAGCCTGAACTCTACAAGAAAATGCAGCCAGCCCACACCTGGATTCAGCCTCATAAGCCCCTGACAGAGATTCCAGCCTCTTCATTCTGTACTTGTTCCACTGTGCTATCAGCAGTTGCCTATGTCTCCAGAGGCGGAGTCCAGGAGTCAGGGACCTACCTGGGTTTGGTCCCCATGCAGGCCCTCACCCAGTGCAGGACCTGCCACCTAATCACACCCAGTAGTCTGCCTCTGGCTTAAGGCTGGGGGTGGAGGCAGTGTGACCAAGAATTCCACTGTTGTCTAACAATTTTTAGTCCCAGAGGATCCCAGAATTTGAAGGTGTGAAAGGCTTTCAAAGTAAAAGTAGCTGTACTTCTTTTTTTTTCTTTTTCTTTTTTCTATTGGGGAATGCCCAGGGACATTCTACCTCTGAACTACACCCTCAGCTCTTTTTATTCTTTTCAGGAAATAACAAGTCCTGCTCTAAAAGTTATCTGCCAATGAAGAAAGTCAAGAAGACAATTGCAAAGACAAAGAAAAGAATGCCTGGGTTGGCAGGACTTTCGCATAGAGCAGGAAGCTCTAGAAACCCAAACAGAGCAGAGGGATTGCAAGAGGCCTGAATGTTCTTCCCTGTCCTTAAACCCAAAATTGATTTAATCTCATTCCCAGAGATGCAAAACCTAAGAGAAGGCAGAGGGAACATGAGTTGGGGGTGACCCCCTGTTGTTGATTGACAGTACTTGCTTTCTGACCCATAAGGAAAAGTGTCTGGAGGAAATTCTGGGACGAGATGGAGACTGAGAAAGGACTTGCACACCTATAGCAGGTTTCAGCATCTTTGTCCTTGTGATTCTCTGGTGTAATGCTGAGCGCTCTGGACTCTGAATCCAGTGACACCTTTCAGAGGAAACCAAAGCTTTTACTCAGGGACAGAACTGGTTCTCAAAAGCAGACTCACTCCTCCAATGGAGTGGATAGGACTTGGCTTCCCCTCCCAAGGTCCCCTCCACATGCTGGTGTAAGGGGCAGGAAGGAAGTTGAGCAGGCCAGGGCTGCTCCAGGCCCTGCTGCTTTCCCACTACCATTTTCAGGGTGCAACCTCGTGGATTGGATTGACCCAAGTGTGGCTGGGCAGCCTTCTGGTGAGGGTTTTTTTGGCCTGCTTGTGATCCTCCCTCTTTTCAATTACTCATCTGGGAAGTTACATTAGTGTCTCACCAAGGCTTAGTGCGTCCTGGTGAATTTCTCCATGTTGGGCCTTTCCCCATCCCTGCCTAAGCCTTTGGGAGAGCTCAACACCACCACAACACAAATGGTACCATAACAACCCTGGGGGCTATTACAGAGCATGTCTAGTGATCTGCTCAGGCTCTAAGTCCTGGGGGCTGATTGTATCCATCATTGTATCTCCAGATTGACAGGGAGCTGTCCATGGCCAGCACGCGGCCTTGGGCGGTCTAATGGTTAGATGGGTGCCGCCCAGGGTGGAACCTGAGTTTCCTTTTCCCGCTCCCTTTGGTCCTAGAGCTACCTGCTCTAACAGAATCAGGCTGATCAAGTCTTGGGCGTCCATTCCTGGGGAGCCCACCTGGCCCTGTGCAGCTCTGCTGGTAGCTGGCCTCATCCCCACCCTGCTCAGTGACCTGACAATTCTGATACTTGCGGCTGACTCTGGCATCCTGGGTGAAAGACATCAGCACTGAAAAGGTTGTGGCCACTCAATTGTCCACTCTGAGATTTCTGTGTCCAACCCCTCCCCACCACACACACACCTACTAGTTGGACATTGCCCTGTACATCTCTGGACAGAAAATGATCTGTGTGGGAAACGCTATCTCTCAGGTTCTTTAATCCATTTATCCATTATAATGGAGCAGTTCTTCCTCTCCAACTGGGGGCATTTCTTCTTATTTCCACAGGATCCTCTCCAGCCAGCTGCTAACAGATTTCTGTCCTTCCCGTCTCTACTGATACCTGCTAGATGTTCTCTTGTCACAGATTCTGACACCTATCTCGGGGGAAATGCCTCAGTCTCCAAGTCAATCACTGGAGTCTGCCAGGTATTCCAGCATCTGTGGAGACCAGAGGCCTTGATCCTGGTGGGCTCCTGGAGCCAACGTGAAAGTTGGAAACTGTTGGTCCCCTTTGTCCTGCCCAGAAAAGAAGCCTTAGTATATGACCAGATGGAACCACCTTTGTCCTCCTCTTCTAGTTAAAAAACAAAAGAAAGAAAAATAGTCAAGAGTTCTGAGAAATATTTAAATATAGCTAAAATGATGGCCACCAAAGTCTCTCTAGTTTTGAAACTTTCAGTGGTTACAAGACTGTAAAATACAAGTAGATTTTAGAATTCACTTTGGAGCATCTGGAAAGGGGGTGAGGTCCCAAGGAAGGTAAGCTTAGAAAGGAAGGAGAGACACAGGAGGAGTAAAGGCGAGAAGGGTCAAGAAGGAGGAAGGGAGGAGCCAGGCATTCACAAAACAGTTCAGCAGATCCTCCTGCCACGTAGGATCCCAATTCTGGAGAATTTCTCTGTGGTTTGAAAATATCAACTCCTCTTCTTCCTCTTTCTTTTCCTCCTCTCTTCCTCCCCTTTCTCTCCTCCTCCTCCTCCTCCTCCTCCTCCTCCTCTTCCTTTCTCTTTCTCTCTCTCCCTCTGCCAAGGACAGAACCCAGGGCATGGAGCATGCTAGGCAATATGGCTCTACAGGGAAGGTTCCAACCTAAATGCCCGGCATCTGTCCTTGTGAGGTTTCTTGTCATTGTTTGGGGAATGCGGTTGGTCAGTTAGTGACTGGGAGCCAAGTCAGGACGTTGTTGGATACCGTGGAGTTAAACAGTAAGCAGCCCTGGATGGTTCAGGATAATCACCTGAGCAGGGACACCAGCCGCTTCCACCGGTGGGTTATCTTGGCTGTCACCAGCAACTTGTCACGATGGACATCTTTGACAGACATGTTCTTGACATTGAAGCCCACACTGTCTCTGGGAAGAGCTTCACTCAGAGCTTCACAGTGCATTTCAACAGACCTCACTTCAGTGGTGACATTGACTGGAGCAAAGGTGACCACCATGCCAGGCTTGAGAACGCCAGAATCCATTCTTCCCACAGGGACATTACTAAAAGCTTCTCAGTTGGACAGGTTGGCGGTAGGATGAAATGCAAAGCTTTAAGCAGTGTGGTTCCACTGACACTGCTGTCTTTTTCCCTCCCTTAAACCAACGCATATTAGCACTGGCCCTGGCATGTTGTCACCACTCCAACCAGAAACTGGCACACATGCCACTGTGTCAGGGTTGTAGCCAGTCTTCTTTATGTAGGTGCTGACTTCCTTAACGATTTCCGCATATCTCTTCTGCCTTAAGGTGGCTCAGTGGAATCCATTTTGTTAACACCAACAACTAGTTGTTTCACACCTAGTGTGTAAGCCAGAAGGGCATGCTCGTGGGTCTGCCCATTCTTGGAGATATCACCTTCAAATTCACCAACACCAGCAGCAACAATCAGAACAGCACAGTCAGCCTGAGATGTGCCTGTAACCACGTTTTTGATAAAGTCTCTGTGTCCTGGGGCATCCATGATAGTCACAGAATATTTGCTGGTCACAAATTTCCACAGGGAGATGTCAAAGGTGATACCACACTCACGCTCAGCTTTCGGTTTACCCAAGACCCAGGCACGCTGGAAGGAGCCCTTTCCCATCTCAGCAGCCTCCTTTTCAAATTTCTCAAAGGTTCTCTTGTCAATCGCATCACATCTGTAGACCAGACAACCAGGAGCGGTGGACTCGCTGGAATCTATGTGTCCAATGACAACAATGTTGATATGGAGTCTTCTCCTGTCTCATTTTGGCTTTGGTTTAGTGGGGTTTTTCATGACACCTGCGTTCTGGTGGCAAATCTGTTGTGAAAAACTGTGTCTGGCCTCTTTCACTTAGCATGTTTTCTAGGTTTCTCCAAGTTGTGGCAGATCAGTACTTTATTTCTTTTTATGGCCAAATAATGTCCCATTGTGTGAATACACTACATTTTGTTTATCCATGAATCTATTTTTTTTTTTTTTTGCGGTACCGGGGATTGAACCCAGGGGCGTTCTACCTCCGCGCTACACCCCCAGCCCTATTTTTTTTTATACTTTATTTTGAAACCAGGTCTCATGAAGTTGCGGAGGGCCTCACTAAGTAGAGAGAGAGAAAGAGAGAGCTGAGGCTGGCCACGAACCCGGATCCTCCGGTCTCCACCTCCCAAAGTACTGGGATTACAAGCATGCGCCACCACACCTGGCATCCATGAATCTATTGATGGATGTCTACATCACTTTCGTCTTTTGGCTATTGCAAATAGTACTGCTGTGAACATTTGTATACAAATATTTGTTTGAATACCTGTTCTTTATTCTTTGGGGTACACACCTAGATGAATTCTTGAGTCACTCCATCCTTTTTGTGTGTGTGTGTGATACTGGGGAATGAACCCCGGGATGCTCTACAACTGAGTTACATCCCCAGCCCTTTTTATTTTTTATTTTGAGAAAGGGTCTCACTAAGTTGCCCAGGCTGGCCTCGAAGTTTCAATCCTCTCACCTCGGCTCCTGAGTCACTGGGATTACAGGTGCAGACCACCTCACAGGGCTCCAAGGCCTTTTTTTTTTAATTTATTGGTGCATTGTAATAATACATCTCGATGAGTTTCAGGTGATAGAAGCATACATGCACACATTGCTCATTTAGCCCTTCCTCAATTCCCACCCTTGTTCCCTCCCCCTTCCCTCCTTCTTGTGCTCAGCATAGTAGTTGACTCTGATTAGTTTGTGTATGTACATCCTGTGCATTAGGGTGTTTCCCTCGTCCCCCTGCCATCTCCCTCAGTTAGGTCGCCTTCTTTACTCGTCTATGGTTTTCTCCTTTGTCTGGAGTCCTTCCTATACCCTATTCTCCCTAGCTTATGCACATTAGGGAGAACATCTGACTTTTCACTTTTTGTGACTGACTAATCTCACTTAGCATAATGTTCTTTAATTCCATCCATTTCCCCGCAAGGGCTTTTAAAAGAAACTTATGGAGTAGCTCTGCCCTGCGGGCACATACTGCTGGATGGCAGTGTCTTGCCTCTCCACATAGGCCACCTCCTGTCAATCCCAGCTCACTGAAGATGCTCTCTGGGGACCCAGGTCCTGGAGCTGACACCCCTGACCCCAAGTTCACGTCCATTCACCAGAGGTTCCAGGTCCTCAAACAACCCCAGGCAGCTGCTTGAAGCCTGAGTTCTGGTCTCTGGTTCTCTTCTGGTGACCAGGATCAGGGGTTACTTCTTGTAACCACAGAAATTCAACCAATACAGACATTTGGAAGTTCAACACCAGAGGCCAAACTTCTCTGGTAGCTGGAACATTCCATGTAGTCCATTATATAGTAAAGGATTAACCTTGCCCAAAGAAAGATTTGGCATTTTGTCCTGAGACCTCTTCTCTAAGCCCTTGGAATATACTGCCTGCTGGTTTCCCTGAAGGCCTTGGGCCATCCAGCGGCACTGGAATGAACTATGGTGTGGGTGTTGGACAATAGTACTGGCTTGACCTATGGAGGTGACAGAAATGAAGATCAGCCATAAGGATGGTCAGCCATGTCTATGTGACTGACTCCAATAAACACTCAGGATGGAAGCACTGGAGCTTGGGAGGCTGAGATGGGAGGATTGCATGTTTGAGAAAGGACAGCACAAGTGTCATCTCTCAATAGCAATTGAAAATCTTTAGCTGAGCATGGTGGCACACACCTGTAATCCCAGTATGTGGGAAGATGAGACGGGAGACGTGTAGGTTTGAGGCCAGCCTTGGCAACTTAGCAAAGCCCTCAGTAACTTAGTGGGACCCATTTTCAAAATAAAAATGAAAGGGCTGGGGATACATCTTAAAGGTAGAATGCTCCTGTGTTCAACCCCCAGTGCCACAAAAAAAAAAAAATCTCTTATGGCAGTTCCTTACACTGACAACTGGTGAATAGCAGTGACTCTCCAGAGGAGGGTAAATACCCCATTTTATTTGCAGAGTTAGAAATGGAAATGTCTTTATCCACATTAGGGCCTGGTTAAATAACTGATGGCATGGTCAGGCATGGTGGCCTCCCAGTACTTGGGAGGCTGAGACAGGAGGATCATAGGTTTGAGGACAGCCTCAACAAGTAGCCAGACTCTCAGCAACCTAGCAATACCCTTTTTCAAAAAAAAAAAATTAAAGGGGATGGGGGTGTAGCTCAGAGGTAGAACACCCCTGGGTTTGATCCTCAGTATCTCTACAACACACACACACAAAATCCTTATAAGTTGTTGAAGAAAATGGGGTTGTGGAATTATGTGCTTTGACAGGGAAAGATGCCTGCAAGACACAGGAAAAGTTTCAAGATTACACACAGCACACAATTTCAGTTTTTGTTGGGAAATAAGAAAAAGACAAGAAGAATATATAACAAAGGTAGCAGTAGTAGATATGGAGGGGCTGGCTATGTTTGACCATGGGCACTATTTTCTTCCTTTTGCTCCTAATTGTCTAATTGTATTTTCTGGTGGTTCTACAATACTCCTAGATTTCTTTTTTTTTTTTTTTTTTTTTTTTGCGGTACCGGGGATTGAACCTAGGGGCGTTCTACCTCCGAGCTACACCCCCAGCCCTATTTTTTTATCCTTTATTTTGAAACCGGGTCTCACGAAGTTGTGGAGGGCCTCACTAGGTAGAGAGAGAGAGAAAGAGAGAGAGCGAGAGAGAGCTGAGGCTGGCCACGAACCCGGATCCTCCGGTCTCCGCCTCCCAAAGTACTGGGATTACAAGCATGTGCCACCATGCCCGGCTCTAGATTTCTATTTTTTGTGTGTGTGTTTGTGGTACTGGGGATTGAACTCAGGGGCATGGCAACTCTAACCTACATACCCAGCCCTTTTTAATTTTTTTGGTTTGAAACAGTCTCATTAAGTTGCTGAGAGTCTCACTAAGTTGCTAAGGCTATTCTCGAACCTGTGATCCTCCTGTCTCAGTCCCCCAAAGTACTGTGATTACAGGAACATGCCACCATGCTCAGCTGAGGTTATTTTCAAAATTAGGGAAAAGGCCCAATAAAAACAATGTAAAATAACATCCCTTTGTACTGGGGATGTAGCTCAGTGGTAGAGAACTTACCTAGCATGTGTGAGGCCCTGGGTTCCATCCCCAGTACCAAAATAAATAGACAAATAAAATACAAATCAGGCATAGTGGCACACATCTATAATCCCAGTACTTGGAAGGCTGAGATAGGAGAATCACATGTTTGAGACCAGCACATGGTAATTTAGCAAGACCCTGTTTCAAAATAATAAAATTAAAAAGGGCTTGGTGTGTAGCTAAGAGGTAGAATGCCTCTGGGTTCAATCCCCAGTACTGTACACACACACACACACAAAAAAAAACCAAGATATAAAATATAAAAATTATCCCTTCATCTTTTCCTTTCAACCTCAACTTGGTATGAATTTGGAGAAAGCTTACTGCTATGAGCCTCAGCTTTCTCATCTACACAGTGGCAGTGGAGATGACTGAACAGGCTCACAAGGTGACAGGGAGGTGGTGTAGCCTGGGGCCTGTAGGATCCAGTTTGGAGACAGAAACAGACTCCTTGGAAACTGTGGCTGATCTTTCCACCTCTTTGTTTTGGATTTGTGGTGCCCAGGACCTCAGGGCCTTGTTTATACCAAGCACCGGCCCGAGCCCTGAACTTAACCTTTTACCCAGGCAGGGCAAGAGTGCTGACTGCGCAGGTGCTGGGATCACATGGGAGAGGGCTGGCACTCCGCCTGGGACAGGTGCCACCACCGCCTGGATGAACCACCTCGCACAGTCTCAGCTCCAAGACTAGAGTTGTGCTCTTTCTCACTCTCTACTTTGCTGTTTCCCCCTCCCTTGGAGCCAGGACTTCTGCCCCAGCCCTCCTCCTTCAGACCCAGGGATCCAGGCCTCAGCCCTCTCCCCTCACACCCAGGGATCCAGGTGCAGCCTCCTCCCTCAGACCCAGGCTCTGTGTCACCTCACTCGCACTCCAGTCCTGGCCCGCGGGTTCTGGGTTGCTGTGGACATTGCAGAACAGGGCGGCCCAACTACAGTTGAGGTACCAGCTGTCATCATAGTTGGAGATGGAGACTTCAGGGGGGTGTGGAGGAAAGGACACATAGATTCAGAGGTGAGGGGCTGGGGTACAGCCTGAGATGGAGAGGCCTGGGAGGAGTCCAGGGGGATGGGTTCCCCCAGAGAGCAGAAGCCTGGGTGTCCTCGGTTAGGGGGCTCCAGGGGCTTCTCAGGACCTTCCTTTCTCTGCCAGTCTTCCTAGAACAGGGCCTGGCCTATTTTGGGTGTCCCATGAGCAAAGGTTTGTTGGCTACCTCTAACACAGAGAAGCACATTCAGGCTCTGACAGGCCCTGCAGGGAAGAGTCCTGGCTGACCCTGCTTCAGTGCACCGCTCACCGCTCATCCACCCAAACATGACTGACAGGGAAGTCTCATCTAAATCCTCAGGAGGAAAGCCAGAGAGCCAGGGCTTTTTATCAGAGCAGGGAGGAGGCCAGTGGGAGTCAGCAAAGATCTCCTCCCTCAGATCCAGTGCCACTGTCAGGGGGTGCAGTATAGACAGCAACCGAGGGAATCAGTGTACCAACTGCCTGCGCAGGAGCAGCCGGTATAGACAGCGATGGGGGTGACAGTGGTGGTCTAGAAGAGCCGGTGCGGGTGTTGTTAATGGGCAGTGTACACAGATCTAAGCTCCTGTGTTGTCTACACTAGCCCATCCCAATGCTGTACACACACACACACACACACACACACACACACACACCAATGCTGTACACACACACACACACACACACACACACACACACACACACAGCCTGGGACATGCTTTATGCACCACTCCCATGAAAACCACCCACACCCCTACACAACTGCATGTACAAGCATGTGCCACAGTACCCCGTTAAAAAAATTTTTTTGTGGCCGGGCGTGGTGGCGCACGCTTGTAATCCCAGTACTTTGGGAGGCGGAGACCGGAGGATCTG
>PVJS01064709.1:0-10159 GCA_004027185.1 Glis glis | reverse complement strand
TTCTGACTTCCGCTTCCAGACTTCTGCCTAGGCTCAATACCTGACGTGGACTACAAGACCCAGCATTCATCTCGGCGCGTTGAGTTCCGGGTCAAGAGGTTCCGAGCTGGGTACATCACCATGGAAGCGATCGGTTTGGTCACGTGGTGCTCCTGGTTACGCCGGGTGGTGGCGGTGGGGTCTGGGGCTCCCGCGGGGGCCATTTTGCCAAAGGCGGTCTCCCGGAGCCGGAGGCGGCCTGGCAGCTGGCTCAAGCTGACCCTTTTCCTTCTCTGCAGCTTGGGGCTTGGAGAGGAACTGGGAGGCTGGGCTTCATCGAGCCCTTCGGGACGGCAATGGTTCCCTCCAGCCATCGGTACCTGACGACCCTCCATGGCGGTTGCGCCGTCCGCGCTGCTCCTGCTGCCGCCCCATTCAGCTCGGTATGTCTATCGCCTCCAGAGCTGCAGTCGCTCTTTCGCCCCAGAGACTGATGATAGTCGAGTTGGGGGCACCATGAGAGGAGAGAAAAATTACTACTGCCGTGGAGCTGCCGGGGACCACGGTTCCTGTCCCCCTACGCCTTCGCCTCTAGCCTCGACCCTCTTGTTGCCTGCGGAGGCAGTCTCTAGTAGCTGGTCTGGGCCTGGAGGTGGTTTGTCAGGAGGAGATGAAGAGGAGACTCGGCTCCTTCAACTCTTGCGCACCGCACCAGATCCTTCCGAGGCCTTTCAGGCTTTGCAGGCTGCTTTGCCGCGGCGGGGCGGTCGACTTGGCTTCCCCCGACGCAAGGAAGCATTGTATCGGGCCCTGGGACGAGTGCTTATGGAAGGAGGGAGCGATGAGAAGCGACTCTGCTTGCAACTTCTCTCGGATGTTCTCCGGGGTCAGGGAGAGGCAGGCCAGCTGGAAGAGGCCTTTAGTTTAGCACTTTTGCCTCAACTAGTTGTCTCCTTACGAGAAGAGAATCCAGCCCTGCGGAAAGATGCGCTGCAGATCCTACATATATGTCTGAAACGTAGTTCTGGACAGGTGCTGAGAACGCTTATACATCAAGGTCTGGAAAGTACCGATGCTCGGCTTAGAGAGTCCACTGCACTACTGCTCCCCATCTTGCTTACTCCTCAGGATTTATTGCTCGGCCTGGATCTCACCGAGATGATAATATCTCTAGCCCGAAAGCTTGGCGACCAGGAGATAGAAGAAGAATCTGAGACAGCTTTCTCTGCCCTTCAGCAAATTGGAGAGCGTCTTGGCCAAGAGAGGTTTCAATCCTACATCTCTCGCCTGCCATCTGCCCTGAGGAGACTTTACAATCGCCGACTGGAATCCCAGTTTGGAAGTCAGGTTCCTTATTATTTGGAACTTGAAGCCTCGGGATTTCCCGAAGATCCTGTTCCCTGTGCGGTGACTCTTTCCAGTAGCAATCTTAAATTTGGGATTATTCCTCAGGAGCTGCATTCAAGATTGTTGGATCAAGAAGACTATAAAAATCGGACTCAGGCTGTTGAAGAACTAAAACAGGTGCTGGGAAAATTTAACCCTAGTTCTACCCCTCACTCTAGTCTTGTTAGTTTCATTAGCTTGTTGTATAATTTGTTAGACGATTCTAACTTCAAAGTGGTCCATAGCACACTTCAGGTTCTTCATTTACTGGTTATTCGCCTTGGGGAGCAGGTACAACAGTTCTTGGGACCTGTTATAGCAGCTTCTGTCAAAGTGCTGGCAGACAACAAGTTGGTGATCAAACAGGAATACATGAAAATCTTCCTCAAGCTGATGAAGGAAGTGGGTCCTCAACAGGTGCTTTGTTTACTCCTGGAACATCTTAAACATAAGCATTCTAGAGTAAGAGAGGAGGTGGTGAACATTTGCATCTGCTCCCTCCTGACTTATCCCAGTGAGGATTTTGACTTACACAAACTTTCTTTTGATCTTGCCCCAGCTCTTGTAGATAGCAAACGCAGGGTACGCCAAGCAGCTCTAGAAGCCTTCGCTGTCTTGGCATCATCAATGGGCTCAGGTAAAACCAGCATCCTTTTTAAAGCTGTAGATACTGTTGAACTGCAAGATAATGGAGACGGAGTGATGAATGCTGTGCAGGCCAGATTGGCTAGAAAAACCCTACCAAGGCTAACAGAACAAGGATTTGTGGAATATGCAATACTTATGCCATCTTCTGCCCAGGGTAGGTCAAACCATTTGGCACATGGAGCAGATACAGACTGGCTATTGGCTGGTAATAGAACTCAGAGTGCACACTGTCACTGTGGTGATCACACAAGAGATAGCATGCAAATGTATGGATCATACAGTCCAACTGTCTGTACCCGAAGGGTATTAAGTGCAGGTAAAGGAAAAAATAAATTACCATGGGAAAATGAGCAGCCTGGAGTCATGGGAGAAAACCAGACTTCCAATTCCAAGGAGATAGAGCAGGTATGCTTCTCTAATTTCCTTGATTTGAAATGCAAAGAATTTAAATGACAATGTGCCTGTGCTTACTCTAAGGGTGAGGCTGCCTGAGGGTTGTTATGTTTTGTTTGAAATTAACTTAGATGCTGATGTGGGCATCCATTATAGTGGTACAGGTCACATAAGACCATTTTAATAGTCTTCCTGCCTGAATGAATTTATTAAATTTGAGGCACAATGTAATATGGACACTACTTGGATTTCAGTTTTGACTTACTACTTTGGCGTGTCAGTTACCTCATTCATACAACACTGACTACATAGTAAATGCCAGATAGAGTTAAGTTCCAGGAATGAAGATGAAACCAGTTCTACACAGTTTAGGGAAAAAGTCAGCCCTATAAACCAGCAGTTAACAAAGTTTCTTAAGTACTAGAATAGGAATATATAGAGTTCTGTGGGGAATACTGAAGATAGAAAAATATTTCTACTAGGAAATTCAAAAAAGCCTTCAGAGAAGATATGACATTTGAACTGAGATTCCCCTCAAAGCTTTTATTTTAAAAATTTCAATCTGCTTGTAATCCCAGTACTTGGGAGGCTGAGACAGGAGGATTGCAGGTTCGCGGCCAGCCTCAGCTACTTAGTGAGTCCCTCCGCAACTTAGTGAGACCGTTTCAAAAATAAAGAATAAAAAAAAAATAGGGCTGGGGGTGTAGCTCATAGGTAGAATGCCCCTGGGTTCAATCCCCAGTTCCACAAAATAAATAAATAAATTAAAATAAAATAAAATAAAATTTCAAATCTACAGGTAAGAGTACAATGAATATCCATATACTTCTTCTTTATTTACCAGTTGTTAATATCTTGCCATATTTGTTGGTCCATTTGAAAGGAAGTTGCATATCTTGCCATTTTAGCCCTAAATGTCTCCACACTTATCTCCTAAGAATAACATTCTCCTTATCACAACATCATTATCATGCCTCAGAACATAAATAGTAGTTCAGTAACATCTAATAGCCTGTGTTTAGATTTCTTCATTTGTTCCAAAAGTAGTTAATATGTCTTTTTTATCTAGCATTATATCCCTACCTGTTTGTGTTTGTTTTTATGACATTGACTTTTTTAAGACTTCTTGTTATGTTTCAAGTCTAAGATGTCAGTGTATATTATTATTAAGAAGATTCTGAGCTGGGCCTGGTGGCATACGCTTGTAATCCCAATACTTGGGTGGCTGAGACAGGAGGTTGCAGGTTCAAGACCAGCGTCAGCAATTTAGGGCGACTGTCAGCAACCTAGCAAGACCCTGTTTCAAAATAAAAAAATAAAAAGGGCTGGGGTGTAGCTCAGTGGTAGAATGCCCTAGGGTTCATTTCCCAGTACCAAAAAAAAAAAGATGATTCTCATTTTGGCCAAAGCAAAAAGAATCAGAAAAGAAGTGTATTTCTGAAATGCCAGCATAGATGTATTTTACATTTGAAATATGCTCCAGTGAAATTAAAACTTGTCCCAGAAATCAAGTTATAATTACTTGCTCAGAAACAGTCTGAAGGAACTATATTGGAAATTATCTTAATGGAGGATAGGGACTAAGTATATAAATATTTTTATATATGTAGTTTTTTAAAAGCATATACACATATATATTAAAATTAATAAAATTTATTATTAAAACAGTTTTAGGTATACAACAAAATCAAATGAAAAGTACAAATAACTCCCATATGCTCCTGTTCATGCACATAAACAACCAGCCCACTACATCCTTTACACAGGGGTACATTTATTATAATCAGTGATTCCACATTATGATATTATCACTGGGGCTGGGTGTGGTGGGACACACCTGTAATACCAGTAATTGGAAGGCTGAGACAGGATGATCACAGGTTTGAAGCCAGCCTCAGCAATTTTGTTAGAAGTCAGGATACTGGATACTGGATCCTAGTACCAGTTTAGCTTTGTAATTGTGGACTTGGTATGGAACTTTGTAGCCCTAATTTGCTCATTTACAAATCACCTGTAATAATAATATTAAAGGCAGCTGTCTTAGTCCATTTTTGCTGCTCTAACAAAATATGTTAGAATAGATAATTTATAAAAATATTTTAAAATTTATGGCTCAGTTCTGAAGACTGGGAAATCCAAGATCAAGGCACTGGCAGATTCAGTATCTGTTGAGGCTCCTCTGCTTCACAGATGGCACCTTCTCATGGTGGCCTCACATGGTAGAAGGGACTAACAAGCTCTTTCAGGTCTATTTCATATGGACACTAATCCAATTCCTTCATGACCTAATCATCTTTCAGAGGCTCCATCTTTTAATACCATCACCATGGGGGTAGGTTTTAACATAGGGATTTGGGGAAGACATGCATTCAGACCATAGCAGAGGCTAACTCTTAGTAGTACTCACTGTGTGTGTCAGGCATGATTCTAGACACAAAGATTAAATCGCTTGCCTAAGATCTCTTAGCTACTGAGTAGCAGAGCTGATTTAAACCTAGGAAGTATGGCTTCAGGGTTGGTGCTCTTAACCACTACACTGTCAAATAAGGAGCTATAATTTCCCTCCTTTCCCTGTACAAATTCTTTCATTACAACACCTTGGGAAATTGACAAAGGTTTCCAGAACAAGGTGAATTTGACTTATTCCTTTATATAAGCCAAGGCTTTAAATGGACAGAGAGGTGGAATGCATTCCTGGAAAGGGGATTGACTTGAACAACAAAAGGCGTAGGCATGATAGCAGAATTGTGTTGGCATGTGTTAGGGAATCCATAGCTGTTAATGAACCATTAAGCCTCAAAGCAAAATATAACACATTAGTACCGTGACACCAAATAAACAAATGTAGACTAAGGATAAGCTTATTTAATGGCTGAAGCTAGCTCTCTCTGTAGCCTTAAGGCAATATACACAGTAGGTCACAGTATTTCCTTTTATATCTGTCGCATATTCATCTTTCATCCTCAGTGACAGGCCTGTCCCCTGGTCTGATTTGAGCTGGCCTGTGCCCGGGCTCTGATTTGATATTTACAGTCCTCTGTTAATCTGATATATCTGTGTAGTCCACATGTAGCATTGGTTAGTGACATTAAATAGCAAAGCTTCTAAAAAAATCATGACTATTTCATTTATATACTCCTATAGCTCATTTTGAAGATAAAATAGGCCAGTATAGTTGGAAGGATGATATTTGTAGTGTAGTGATGGGAAATAAGGTTATAAGAGAGAAGTAGGGGCTAGTTTGGAGACCCTTAAAGAGTTTAGTATATTATTTTGACAGTGATTTGAGATTACAGGAGTGTATTTTTTCAAGGAGGGAGTGCGTGTATGTGTGTGTGTGTGTGTGTGTGTGTTTTACTGGGGATTAACGCCCAGGGGCATTCTACCTACAAGCTACACCCCCAGCCCTTTTTTTAATTTATTTTTTCTATTTGAAACAGGGTATCGCTAGGTTGCTGAAAATCTAACTACACTGCTGAGGCCGTCCTTGAACCTACAATCCTCCTGTCTCATCCTCCCAAGTACTGGGATAACAGGCATGTACCACCATGCCCGCCAAGGGAGGGCTTTTTAAAATCAGCATTTCACAATGGAATTCTACTCAGCAATAAAGAAGAACAAAATTGTGTCATTTGCAAGAAAATGAAAGGACCTGGAGAACATTATGTTAAGTGAGATTAGCCAGTCACAGAAAGTGAAGGGTCATATGTTTGTTCTAATAGGCGCAAGCTAGGTTGTAATTGGGATACCAGAGGGACTCCAGATAATGGAGGAGAAACCTAGTGGAGCCAGGGAGGTGGTCTAAGGGAAGGGGAGGGGGGAGAGCGAGGTTCATTAATGGAATTACTACCACTGGCTATGTGTACATATGTGAAAATACCAATGTCAATCTCAGTACTCTGTATTGGGAAGGGGGAAATGGGGAGGCAGGGGGAGGGGGGCTACCAAGTACTGTGTGCATGTATGTCACTGTCGACATGATTTACATTATGATGCGAGACTATACTGCACCAATAAAAGCATATTTAAAAAATCAGTGTTTCAAGCCAGGAGTGGTGGTACCTGCTTATAATCCCAGTACTTGGGAGGCTGAGACAGGAGGATTGCAGGTTCAAAGCCAGCCTCAGCAATTTAGTGAGGCTCTCAGCAACCTAGTGAGACCCTGTTTCCAAATAAGAAATAAAATCGGGCTGGGGGTGTAGCTTGGAAGTAGAGTGCCTCTTGGTTCAATCCCCAGTACCCAAAGGGGGGTGGGGGTAATCAGTGTTTCAGGAAAATTAATCACAGCAGTAATGCTGTGTAGGTTTTATAAGAGAAACTAGAAATTAAGAGACTAAAAGACCAACTAGACACTTATTAGACTGCTTTAGGTGTGAAGTGTTGAATTTTATGAGAATTAGCAGATGGCCGGATTAGACTAGAAAGGGATGATGCAAGAGATATTTCAATGATTGATTGATTGATACTGGGGATTGAACCCAGAGGCATTCTATCTCAGAGCTTTTCCTCCAGCCCTTTTAATTTTTTATTTTGAAACAGGGTCTCTCTAAGTTGCTGAGGGCCTCCCTGTGTTGCTGTGGCTGGCCTCAAATTTGCAATTCTCCTGTCTCAGCCTCCCAAATACTGGCATCACAGCCATGCACCACCACGCTCAGCAAAGGTAATTCAAAGGAGCAGGGCATGGTGGCGCACGCCTGTAATTCCAGTACTTCGGAGACTGAGACAGGAAGATCACAGGTTCAATGCCTCAGCAACATAACATGTAACTTTCAGCAACCTAGCAAGACCTTGTTTCAAAACAAAAATAAAGGGCTGGGGGTGTAGCTCAGAGGTAGAAAGCCCCTGGGTTCAATCCCCAGTACAAAAAAAATTTTAAAAGACATGAAAAGAATTAGAGATGTAGCTTCTGGAAGTCATGTGCTGAGAAGTAATTGTTAGGACTGAGAATGGATATACTCTCCAATGAATGGCATGTAGTGCAAGACAGAGCATGCTTAAGATCAAATCTCATTATATAACCCCATTTAGGGAACCACAGTGGGAGATACAACTGCAAAGATAATGTGTACCTGAGAGTTGGAAAAAAACCAAGAAAGAACAAGGTTCTAGAAGCAAAGTGGTGAGAGGAGTGATCAGTACTGTTAAATGAATCACAAAGCTTGAAGAAAACGAAAACTGCAGAGAAGGATTTGGTCTTATCTATTACATCCTACTACTTGTAAAAAAAATTCTAAAGATATTTTTAATTTTCTCATTTTTAGTGTCTTAAGTCTTCTAATTATAAAAAGTATGTACACTCATATAGAAATTTTGGAAAATATAAAAAAGCCCAAAGAAAAAAATTTTTAATTTTATGCAATCCCACTACTGAGAGATCTATAGTTGGTATTTTGTTACTTGTACTATACCTGTATTATTTCAATTTCTATATACAGGTAGATTCTTTTTTCTGTAAGTGAAAATCTCCCCTTTTTCACTTACTTTATCATGAATGCTTTTTTTTCTTTAACATCAAATAATTGGTAGTCAGTTTTTTGTTGTTATTGTTTGTTTTGGTACTGGGATTGAACTCAGGGGCATTCTACCTCTGTGCTACATACCCAAGCCCTTTTTATTTTTTATTTTTTATTTATTTATTTATTTATTTTAGATTTTTGTTTTTGCAGTACTGGGGATTGAACCCAGGGACATTCTACCTCCAAGCTACACCCCCAGCCCTATTTTTTTATTCTTTAGTTTGAAACAGGGTCTCACTAAGTTGCGGAAGGCCTCACTAAGTACCTGAGGCTTGAACCTAGGGGCATTCTACCTCTGAGCTACACCCCCAGCCTTATTTTTTTATTCTTTATTTTGAAATAGGATCTTGCTAAGTTGGTGAGGGTCTCACTAAGTTGCTGAAGCTGGCTGCGAACCTGCAATCCTCCTGTCTTAGTTTCCCAAGTACTGGGATTATAGGCGTGCACCACTGTGCCCGGTTTGTAGTAGAATTTTTAATTTCTATTTAGTATTAGATCATATGATATCATGGTCTGTTTAACAGGGCTCTTACTTTTCAACATTCAGACTTTTTAATTCTGTTTTTATTTCTACCATTTAGTGAATTATTTTTGCACTCTGATATATTGTAGACTAATTACCAGATTCCTGTGTTATTCTAACTTTACATCTTTTTCTGTGTTTTTAAGAGTCCTTTAGCCGGGCGTGGTGGCACACGCTTGTAATCCCAGTACTTGGGAGGCTGAGACCAGAGGATCCGGGTTCATGGCTAGCCTCAGCTACTTTGTGAGACCCTGTTTCAAAATAAAGAATAAAAAAAAAAACTAGGGCTGGGGATGTAGCTTGGAGGTAGAATGCCCCTGGGTTCAATCCCCAGTACCGCAAAAAAATAAAAAAGAGTGCTTTAATGAGTTAGTAGAGTCGAGTAATCGGGCATTACTAGGTACCCTCCATATTACCTATATTCTTCTTAACAGATTTCTCTAGTGTGGTGTCAGAGTAGTCAGTAACTTATACTGAAAGATACTTGCCTCATATTTATGTAGTTAACTATGTCTGCGGTTTTTTCAAGGTAAAAGATTTGGTTATTGGAAGGTCATTGGATATGGAAAAGAGCAGTTTTAAGCCAAGTGTGGTGGCACACGCTTGAAATCCCTGTACTTAGGAGGCTGAGACCAGAGGATCCAGGTTCACGGCCAGCCTCAGCTACTTAGTGAGGCCCTGTTTCAAAATAAAGAATAAAGAATGGGGCTGGGGGTGTAGCCCGGAGGTAGAATACCCCTGGGTTCAATTCCTGGTACCACAAAAAAAAAAGAGCAGTTTTCATAGAATATTATAGGTAGAGGCCAAATTTTAAAACTTATACGGTCAATTGATGAGGAAATACAGAAAACATTTATTCAGCATCTGTCTTTTTGATCATCCACTATGTGCCAGGCTGAGTGGGAGTTTATAGTCTGTAAAGCACTGCCCACTGTTTTTGTCTCATTTGGTATTTAGCACATATGAGTCATGCCTTCCTCTCAGTGATGGCAAGAGAGCACTATGCTGGTAGGGACTTTTTGTTTTGTTTTGATTTTTTTTTCTTATAACAGAACTAACCACCATACTGTTCTCACAATTGGTACCAGCAAATACCTAAATGAGAACACATCTAAGGGTTTGACAGTGAAAGAAAAGACCTAGCAAGATGTTAATGCAAATATAGAGCAGGATGAGTTATTACTTCGTTTAACTTTTAAAAGGGAACACATGATTTCAAAGAGGTAGAAAAGAGAGCCATCTATGAATCCCACATGCCTACACTGATAGTAGATATGTCTTCAGGGTTGTTCGTGATTTATACAAGCTTTAGTATGAAAGATTTTCTTATTCAAATAATGCAGTCACTTTCTTTTCATTTTCTTTTTTTTTTTTTTTTTGTGGTACTGAGGATTGAACCCAGGGGCATTCTACCTCTGAGCTACACCTCAGCCCTAGTTTTTATTCTTTATTTTGAAACAGGGTCTCACTAAGTTGCGGAGGGCCTCACTAAGTAGCTGAAGCTGGCCACGAACCCGGATCTTCCGTTCTCAGCCTCCCAAGTACTGGGATTACAAGTTTGCGCCACCACACCCGGCTTGCAATCATATATTTTTTTTTTTTTTTGCAGTACCGGGGATTGAACGCAGGGGCGTTCTACCTCCATGCTACGCCCCCGGCCCTATTTTTTATACTTTATTTTGAAACCGGGTCTCACGAAGTTGCGGAGGGCCTC
>PVJS01064708.1:0-10170 GCA_004027185.1 Glis glis | reverse complement strand
CTATGCCCCAATAATGATAAACTGTGACCCAATAATGGTAAAATAAGACCCAATGATAGTAAACTATTATTACAAAATGGTAAACTATGAATACAATAATGGTAAACTATGACTACAATAATGGAAAACTATGACACAATAATGGTAAATTATGACTACAATAATGGAAAACTATGACATCAATCATTGTAAATTATGTCCCAATATTGGTAAATTATGACTATAATAATAGAAGACAATGACTGAAATAATAGTAAAGTATGCCCCAATAGTGGTAAGCTGTGCACCAAAAATGGTAAACTATGACTACAATAATGGATGAAGATGATCTTGATAATAGCAAACAACCCAATAGTGGTAAACTGTACCCCAATAATGCTAAACTATGTCCTAATAATGTTAAATTATGACTAAAATAATGGTTAACTATAACCATAATAATGGTAGACTATGACCCAATAGTGGTATATTGTGCCAAAATAATGGTAAACTATGACTACAATAATGGAAACTATAACATCAATAATAACAAATTGTGACCCATAACAGTACACTATGATGAAATAATGGTAAACTATGCCTACAAAATGGAAAACTATGACATCAATAATGGCAAACTACAACCTATTAATGGTGAACTATGATGACAACAATGGTTAACTACGATCATAATAATGGCAAAAGAATGCCTCAATAATGATAAATTAAGACTACAATAATGGTTAACTTTGACCTCAATAATGGCAAACTATGACCCAATAAAGGTAAACTATGACTCAGTAATAGTAAAATATGACTACACTAATGGATTACTATGACTACAATAATAGAAAACTATGAACCAATAGTGGTAAACACTGCCCAAATAATGGTAAATTATGATTACAATAATGGAAAACCATACCTCAATAATGGCAAACTATGACCCAATAATGGTAATCTATGACTACAATAATGGAAAACTATGACCTCAATAATGATAATTATGTCCCAATATTGGTTAATTACGACTACAATAGTGGAAGATTATGACTTAAATAATAGAAAACTATGCCCCAATAATAGTAACCTGTGACCTAATAATGGTTAACCATAACTACAATAATGGATAACTAGTACCTCAATAATGGCAAACAATGAACCAATAATGGTAAACTGTGCCTCAATAATGGTATACTATGTCCAATAATGATAAACTATGACTACATTAATGAATAACTATGACCTCAATAATGATATAATATGACCAAATAGTGGTAAACTCTCCTCAAATAATGGTAAACTATGGCTACAATAATGGAAAACTATGACCTCAGTAATGCAAACTATGACCCAATAATGGCAAAATATGACTACAATAATGGATAACTATGACCTCAATAATGGTAAACTATGACCAAATAGTGGTGAACTGCACAACAATAATGTTAAACTATGACTACAGTTATGGAAAACTATATACCTTAATAATTAAACTATTACCTTAATAATGGTAAACTATGAATTAATAATGGTAAAGTATGATTATCATATTGGAAGATGATAGCTGGGTGTGGTGGCACATGCTTGGAATCCAGGTACTTGGGAGGCTGGGAACAGAGGATCTGTTGAGCAGCTAGCCTCAGCTATATAGTGATGGCTCTGCAACTGAGTGAGACCCTGTTTCAGGTTAAAGAATGAAAAATAGGGATAGTGGTGTAGCTCGGAGGTAGAATGTCCCTGGGTTCTATCCCCAGTACCACAAAATAAACTAATAATGGAAGAATATGACTGAAATAATAGTAAAATATGCCCTAATAATGGCAAACTGTTACCCAATAATGGTATACTATGACTACAATAATGGATAACAACGACCTCATAATTGGTAAATTGTGACACAATAATGGTAAACTATGACTACAATAATGGTTAAGTATGACCTTAACAATGGCACACTATGTCCCAATATTGATAAATTATGACTATACAAAGGAAGATTATGACTGAAATAATAGTAAACTATGTCTCAATAATGGTAAACTGTGAACCAATAATGGTAAAATATGACTGGAATAATAGATAAATATGACCTCAGTAAGGGCAAACTATGACCCAATACTGGTAAACCATGCATCAATAATGGTAAACTGGAACCCACTAATGGTAGTCTATGACTATAATTAGGATATCTGTGACCTCAATAATGGTAAACAGTGACCCAATTATGGTAAACTATGACTACAATAATGGTTAACTATGACCTCAATAATGACAAACCATGACCAAATAATGGTAAACTATGACTAAAATAATGGATAACTATGACCTCAATAATGGTAAACTGTGATCCAATAATGGTAAACTATGACCCAATAATGGTAAACTATGATTACAATAATGGAAAACTATGACCTCATTAAAGGTAAACTATGACCCAATAATGGTAATCTATGATGATAACAATGGAGGACTATAGCCGGTTGTGGTGGCGCATCCTTAGAATCCCAGTACCTGGGAGGTTGAGACAGGAGGATCCATGTTTGCGGATAGCCTCAGCCATTTAGTGAAGCCCTCCGCAACTTAATGAGAACCTATTTCAAAATAAAGTATAAAAAATAGGGCTAGGGGTGTAGTGCAGAGGTAGAATGCCACTAGGTTCAATTCGTGGTACCGGAAAAAAAAAAAGGAAGACAATGTCTGAAATAATAGTAAACTATGCCACAATACTGGTAAACTGGACCCAATAATGGTAAACTATGACCCAATAATGGTAAACTATGATTACAGTAATGGTAAGCTATGATTACAATAATGGTAAACTATGACTACGATAATGGAAAACTGTGACTAAATAAAGGTAAAAATGACCCAATTCTGGTGAACTCTGACCCAATAATGGTAAACTATGATTACAATAATGGAAAATTATGATTACAATAATGGTAAACTATGGCTACAATAATGGAAAACTATGACCCAGAAAGGTAAACTATGACCTAATAATGTTAAACTATGGCTATAATAATGAAAACTATGACCTCAATAATGGTAACCTATGTCCCATTATTGGTAAATTATGACTATAATAATGGAAGATTATGACTGAAATAATAGTAAATTAGACTCCAATATTGGTAAACTGTGACTCAATAATGAAAAACTATGACTACAATAATGGATAACTATGACCTCAATAATGGAAAACTATGACCCAATAGTGGTAAACTGTGCACCAATAATGTTAAATTATGTCCCAATAATGGTAAACAATGACTACAATAATGGATAACTATGACCTCAATAATAGTAAACTTGTCTCAATAGTGGTAAACTGTGCCCCAATAATGGGAAACTATGACATCAATAATGGCAAACTGTGATACAATAATGGTAAACTATGACTGAATATTGGTAAACTGTAACTATAATATTGGAAAACTAAGACCTCAATAATGGCAAAAAATGACCCAATAATAGTAAACTATGATTACAATAGTGGAAAACTATGACTTCAATAAGAGTAAACTATGTCCCAATATTGGTAAATTATGACTATAATAATTTAAGACTATGACTGAAATAATAGTAAATATGTCCCAAGATGGTAAACTTTGACCCAATAATAGTAAACTATGACTATAATAATGGTTAACTATGACCTCGATAATGGCAAACTATGACCCAATAATGGTAAACTATGACCCAATATTGGTAAACTATTACTATAATAATGCAAAACTATGACATCAATAATGGCAAATTATGGCCCAATAATGGTAAACTATGACTACAATAATGGAAAAACTATGACTTCAATAATGTTAAACTATGTCCCAATATTGGTAAATTATCACTATAATAATTTAAGACTATAACTGAAATATTAGTAAACTATGTCCCAATAATGGTAAACTTTGACCCAATAATGGTAAACTATGACTACAATATTGGATAACTATGACCTCAATAATGGCAAACTATGATGCAAATCTTGGTAAACTGTGCCCCAATAATTGGCAACTATGATTACGATAATGGCAAACTATCACCCAGGAATGGTAAACTATGACCCAATAATTGTAAACTATGACTACAATAATGGAAAACTATGTCCTGAATTATGCAAACTATGACCCAATAATGGTAAACTATGACCCAAATATAGTAAAGTATGACTACAATATTGGATAACCATGACCTCAATTATGATAAACTGTGACCCAATAATGGTAAACGATGACTATAATTAAAGAAAACTATGACCACAAGCCAGGCGTGTTGCCCCACGCTTGTAATCACAGTACTTGGAAGGCTGATTATGGATGATCCATGTTCTCAACCAACCTCAGTTACTTAGTGAAGCCCTCCACAATTTAGTGAGACCCTGTATCAAAATAAAGAATAATAAATAAGGTTGGGGGTGTAGCTCCAAGGTAGAATGCCAATGGGTTTAATCCCCAGTACTGCAAGAAAAAAAAAGTAAACTATGACTAAAATAATGGAAAACTATGACCTCAAAAATGGCAAACTATGACCCAATAATGGTAAACTATGCCCATTCAAAAATGTTAAACTATGACTACAAAAATGGTTAGCTATGACCTCAATAATGGCAAACTATGACACAGTAATGGTAAACTATAACCCAACAATGGTAAACTATGATTACAATATTGGATAACTATGACCTCAATAATGATAAACTGTGACCCAATAATGGTAAACTATGACTACAATCATGGTTAACTCTGACCTCAATAATGGCAAACTATGACCCAATAATGGTAAGCTATGACCCAATAATGATAAGCTATGACTACAATAATTTATAACTATGACCTCAATAATGGAAAACTGTGAACCAATAATGGTAAACTATGACAACAATAATGGAAAATTATGACACAATATTGGTAAACCATGATTATAGTAATTGAAGACTATAGTGGGGCATGTTGGTGCACACTTGGAATCCCATTACTTATGAGGCTGGGACTGAAATGTGTTTGCAACCAGCATCAGCTACTTAGTGAGGCCCTCCAAAACTTCATGGGACCCTGTTTCAAAGAAAAGAATTAAAAATAGGTCTAGGGTATAGCTCAAAGGTAGAATGTTACTGGATTCGACCACCAACACCACAAAAAAATAATAATAATGGAAGACTATGATTGAAATAATAGTAAACTATGGCCCAATAATGGTAAACTGTGACCCAATAATGGTAAATTATGACCCAATAATGGTAAATAATAATTACAATAATAGAAAACTATGATTACAATAATGATAAACTATGACTACAATAATAGAAAACTATGGTTTTCTATGGTAAATTATGAACCAATAATGGTAAGCTATGACTACAATATTGGAAAACCAGGACTTCAAAAATGGTAAACTGTGTCCTAATATTGGTAAATTATGACTCTAATAATAGAATACTATGACTGAAATAATAGTAAACTGTGACTCAATAATGGTAAATTGTGACCCCAAAATTGTAAACTATGACTACAATAATGGATAACTATGACTTCAATATTGGTAAACTGTGATGCAATAATGGTAAACAAGGACTACATAATGGTTAACTATGACCTCAATAATGGCAAACTATGACCCAATAATGGTAAACTATGACCCAATAATGGTCAACTATGATTACAATGATGAATAAGTATGACCCAATATTGGTAAACTGTGACCCAATATGGTAAAATATGACCCAATAATGGTAAACTATGAATACAATAATGGAAAACTGTGACCTTAATAATGGTAAACTATGTCCCAATATTGGTAAATTATGACTAAAATAATGGAAGATTATGATGGAAATAATAGTAAACTATGCCACAATACTGGTAAACTGTGACAAAACAATGGTAATGTATGACAACAATAATGGATAACTATGATCTCAATAATAGCAAACAATGACACACTAATGGTAAAATGTGCCCTAATAATGGTAAACTATGATTACAATAATGGAAAACGATATTCTCAATAATGGCAAATTATGACCCAATATTGGTAAACTAGGACCCAATAATGGTAAACTATGACTACATAATGGAAAACTATGGCCTCAATAATGGCATACTATGACCCAATAATGGTAAATTCTGACTACAATAATGGAAAATTATGACCTCAATAATGTTAAACTGTGAACCAATAAAGGTAAACTATAATAATGGAAAACTATGACCTCAAAAATGGTAAACTATGACCCAATTATGGTAAACTATGACTACAATAATGGATAACAATGACATTGATAGTGGTAAACTGTGACACAATGATGGTAAACAATGATTCAATAATGGTAAACTATGATACAATAATGGAAAACTATGACCTCAAAAATGGTAAACTATGACCCAATTATGATAAACTATGATTATAATAATGGAAGACTATAGCCAGGCATGGTGTCAGGCCTTGTAATCCCAGTATTTGGGAGGCTGAGACCGGAGGATTGGGGTTTTTGGCCAGCCTCAGCTACTTAGTGAACCCTCTGCAACTTATGAGACCCTGTTTCAAAATAAGGAATAAAAAATAGGACTGGGGATGTAGTTTGGAGGTAGAATGCCCATGAGTTCAATCCCCAGTAGTGCAAAAACAAAAATACATACATACATACATACATACATACATACAAAATAAAGAATAAAAAATATGTCTGGGGGTGTAGCTCAGAGGTTGAATACCCCTGGGTTCTATCCCCATTACTGAAAAAAATAATGGAAGACTATGACTGAAATAATAGTAAACTATGCCCCAGTAATGGTAAACTGTGACCCAATAATGGTAATCTATGACCCAATAATGTTAAACTATGATTACAATAATGGTAAACTATGATTGCAATAATTGAAAACTGTGACTACAATATGGAAAACCATGACCCAATAATGGTAAACTATCACTATAATAATGGAAAACTATGACATCAATACTGCAAACTATAACCCAACAATGGAAAACTATGACCTCAATAAAGGCATACTGTGACCCAATAATGGTAAACTATGACTACAATAGTGGAAAACTATGACCTCAATAATGGTAAAATGTGGCTCAATTATGGTAAACTATGATTATAATAATGGAAGATTATTCATGCCCAATAAGGGTAAACTCTGACTCAATAATGGTAAACTATGACCAATAATGGTAAACTGTGATTACAATATGGTAAACTATGATTACAATAATGGTAAACTATGGCTAAAATATGGTAAATTATGATTACAATAATGGCAAATAAAGGACCTCAATAATGGCAAACTGTGACCCAATAGTGGTTAACAGTTCCCCAATAATGGTAAGCTTTAATTACAATAATGGAAAACTGTGACCTCAATAATAGCAAACTATGACACAATAATCATAAAGAATGACCCAATAATGGTAAACTATGACTACAATAATGGAAAAACTATGACCTCAATAATGCAAATTATGACCCAAAAATGGTAAATTGTGACTACAATAATGGATAACTATGACTTCAATAATGGCAAACTGTGACCCAATAATGGTAAACTATGACAAATAATGCTAAACTATGAATACAGTAATGGATAACTTTGACCTCAATAATGGTAAACTGTGAACCAATAATGGTAAACTATGACTACAATAATGGATAACTATGACCTCAATAATGGCAAACTATGACCCCAATACTGGTAAATGGTGCACTAATTATGGTAAATTGGGACACAATAATGGTAAACTATGAGTACAATAATGGATAACTATAACCTCTATATGGTAAGCTGTGACCCAATAATGATAAACTATCACTACAATAATGGTTCTCTATGACCTCAACAATGGCAAATTATGACCCAATAATGGGAAATATTACCAAATAATGGTAATCTATGACTAAAATAATGGATAATATGACTTCAATAATGGTAAACTGTGACCCAATAATAGTAAAGTATGACCCAATAATGGTAAACTATGACTACAATAATGGAAAATGAATGCAAACTATGACCCAATAATTGTAAACTATGCCCTTTCAATAATTATAAACTATGTTACAATAATGGATAACTGTCACCTCAATAAAGGTAAAGTATGACCAAATAGTGTTATACTGTGACACAATAATGGTAAACTATGACTAAAATAATGGTTATGTAGGAGCCTAATAATGGCAAACTATGACACAAAAATGGTAAACTATGACTACAGTAATGGATAACTATGAACTCAATAATGGTAAACTATGACCCTATAATGGTAAAGTATGATTAAAATAATGGAAGACTATGACCTCAATCATGGTAAACTGTGACCAAATAATGGTAAACTATGACTACAATAATGGATAACTATGACTTCAATAATGGCAAACTATGACCTGATAGTGGTAAACTGTGCCCCAGTAATGGTAAACTATGACTATAATAATGGAAAACTATGACCTTAATAATGGCAAAATATGACAGAATAATGGTAAACTATGACCCAATAATGGTAAACTATGACTATAATAATGGATAACTATGATCTCAATAATGGTAAAATGTGGATGGCGACTAAGGGAGATACCATGTACGATATCTCAGAGAGTTGGATTTTAATCACTGTGAAAGCAACTTCCCGACAGGAGAAGAAAAGCAACAAAAACTAGACTAAACAACAAAATATTTGAAACATGAAGGAATCAAAGCCAGAAGACATAACAAAGTAAAAAGCTCCAAGTGCCTTACCTATGGAACAGCGTTGGTGCCATCTTGGCTGGACTGAGCTGGCTGCTACTGGCATTGCGCATACTCTCCACCCACAGAGAAGCAAGAGACCTGCTGTAAGTTCAACTGCAGACCAGCAGAGATGAATGCAAGCAGTGGCCCGCTCCACACTCCAAAGAGACCAAACGGTGGCAGCGACAGTGTCTGCAGTGGCGCCATCTTAGCAGGGCCTTAACGGTGGCTACCAGCATTGTGGCTTCCATAGAAGACCTAGGGAGACCAGCAACCGTTGTGAATCCAGCAAGTGCAGAATAGCAGCAGTGAAGGCGAGCAGAAATTCACTACACACGCGACACAGACCCGAACTGCTGCATCGGCAGAAGCGGCAGCAGTACCATCTATGTCAGACCACACCAGCAGCTACCGGCATTACGGCTTCTGCAAGCCACCAACAAAGAAGCCAGGGACCTGCTATAAAACCAGCAACTGCAGAGCATCAGTGATAAAAGTGAGCAGCAGTTTGATCCACATTTGGCAGTGACCGGAGGCCTGACCAGAACCTGTGGCAGTGGCTGAGGCCACCCCCTCCCCTAGAGATTAAGAGCAGCGCTCAACGTGACTGTAGGTCAGTGAGCCACCCCAGGGAGAGACTACGCAGCATGGCCACAGGGACTCGTGGGGTCTGAGACAGTGTGGATAGCCCCAGCGGAGGTGGGGGTGGGGTCTGCTGTTGGATGCGATAGATGCGTGGATAAGCAGACAGTTCCTGGCAACATTTGGGTGGGATAGACTTGCAGCCCGTGGGTCACAGTGCCCTTATAGAGTACCTGGGGATCGCCAGAGGACATACAGTTGTGGTATCTGGGGAAAAATTGGACCAAACCAGCCCTCTTTGTGGAAAACATGGAGTTCTGTGTTTGCACAGAATCGTGTCAGAGCAACATCCGCTGCTTTTGTAGGCAAAGAGAGGCCCATGCTTGCAATGAGAGGGGCAATAGTAGCACTGGTTGCCTGTACAGGTAGTGAGAGGCACCAAGCAAGGGTCGCAATCACTTAAGGAGACCAAGAATTGGGCCTGCAAATGGACATTATACCAAGCAAGTAAGAATAACCATTCAGTAAAGGCTATTCACCTTTAAAGCTCACCTAGTAGTAACAGTCTACCTCCAGAATAAGAAACTATAAAGGGAGAGAGATTAGACATAGGAAACCTACAGAGTAAGAAAGAGAGAGAGAGAGAGCTACCAAAAGCAACAAAGGCATAAACATAAGAAACCTGAAATCATGAAAAGGAAGAATAGCAAAGAAACAATGGGCTCCCACAACCCCACACCAACAGAACCAGCCAACACAGAAGTGCAAAGATTGACAGAAGGAAAATTCAGTACTTTAATAGTAGAAATGATACAGGATTTCTGAAAAGAATTCAGAGAGAGCCTGAAAGAATTGAAGGATCAAATAAAGAATC
>PVJS01064707.1:0-10166 GCA_004027185.1 Glis glis | reverse complement strand
CGGAGACCGGAGGATCCGGGTTCGCGGCCAGCCTCAGCTCTCTCTCTCTCTCTTTCTCTCTCTCCTTAGCAAGGCCCTCCGTAACTTCGTGAGACCCGGTTTCAAAATAAAGTATAAAAAATAGGGCCGGGGGCGTAGCGCGGAGGTAGAATGCCCCTGCGTTCAATCCCCGGTACCGCAAAAAAAAAAAAAAAAAAAAGATATATGGTTTGCAAATATTCCCTTTCCGTGGTTTGTCTTTTCATTTTGTCGATTATTTCCTTTGTTGTACCTTGTGTCTGGTAGAATCATCCATCAACCCCTTGACCCTCTTTGATGCTGAGCCTGTGGGCTGGGAAGGACAATGATAAGTTTCTTTTTCTTCTCCCCTCTGAAATAGGCCATCCCCGCAGGGCCTGTGGGACCTATTCCTCTGATCCTACCTGAGCCAAAATAGTGGGAAGAGGGCCCTCCCTGGGTTCAGTGCCACATAGGGAGGCAGTTCTGGGCAGATGTGAGCAGGTGGATACGACAGGTGGGCTCCAGAATGCTTTGAGAGGAAACCAGGATGATAGGCTCTTGTTAGTTTCTCTGACCTGGCCCATGGGCAGGAGTCAGCCTGGTGTGCCTTAGTATTTCCCAGTCCCTGTAGACCCTGTGTACTAAGATGCAGGACTCCCTCACCTCCACACTCATCCACAGGAAACTCTTAGGGCTATTCTCTTGCAACCCTGGCTTTGCAGAATGTAGAATATGTAGAGGAGCCTCTGTATGGTTGCTCTTGGCTGGGTAGGCTGGCCCCCTTGCTAATTCAAGGAAGCGAATTTCAATTTCCTGCCTTCCCCTCCCCCACAGCCCATCCATCATAGTAAAGTGTCCAGGATCTGTGGGCACAAAGACCCAGGAAAGGAGATGCTCACTGTTCCCAGACTCCGTGTTGCAGGCCCTGAATTGGCTGAGCAGTGCCAGGGCGAGGGTACAGGAAAGGAACACCCCGGGCTCTGCTCCAGGCGTTCTTCTCTTCCTGTGTGGGGCTGGCCGAGGGCCCGGGTCCCACAGCTGTGTGTTGGTGCCTGGCTTTCACAGCTGTGACAGATTTACTCCTTCATGAAGAATGGGCTGTGCCCACACCACAGACATCACCTGTATTCAGCTAACTCTAGGCCTGGGCCTGCGGTGATTGAGTCAGACTGGCAGAGGGCTGCTTGCCAAGGGTTGGGGTGGGCCTCCCCTTTGAACACACTGCCTTGGGTAGCTACCACTCTGCCAGCCATCTTGGCTTCTGCTTGTGGGCTGAGCCCTGGGGCCACATGCCAGAAGCCTAAGTTTCCCCAGGGCGCCCACTCCCATCCCCAGCCTAGCCCAGGTGCAGTGTGCCGTGCTGCTACCTACCTGTTTCTTAATGTCCTGGGAATCTTTCTCCTTGTTGGGCAGCCCTGAAGAACTCCGTGGAAGGGGTACAAGAGACTTAAAGGGTCCCTCTTTCCCTCCTCAGATACATATCATTTACTTATTTATTATTTTGTTTTTTTGTGTGGTACTGGGGATTGAACCTCAGGGTGTTCTATCTCCAAGCTACACCCCCTAGCCCTATTTTATTTTTTATTTGGAAACAGGTCTTGCTAAGTTGCTGAGGCTGGCTTAGAACCTGCAATCCTCCTCTCTTAGCCTCCCAAGTACTGGGATTACAGGTGCATGCCACCACACCTGGCACAATTCTGTACTTTTGACACTTGTTTTTTTCTTCATTTCACATAACACCCGGCTTTAGAAAACTCTTTTTAAAAATCAGTAAAAAAGCTGGGTGTGGTGGTGCACGCTTATGATCCCAGTACTTGGGAGTCTGAGACAGGAGGATCCGGGTTCGTGGCCAGCCTCAGCTACTTAGGCCCTTCGCAATTTAGTGAGACCCTGTTTCAAAATAAAGAATAAAAAAATAGGGCTGGGGGTGTAGCTCGGAAGTAGAATGCCCCTGGGTTCCATCCCCAGTACCTCCAAAAAAAAAAAATCAGTAAAAAGCCAGGGGACTTGAGACAAAAGCCACTGCCAAGTAAGTTTTTCTGACCTTAGATTGCCACTCCTAAATGAGGAAGCACTACAGAATTGCAGGATAGGAGGATTGCAGGTTCGAGGCCAGCTTCAGCAACTTAGTGGGATCCTCAGTAACTTACTAAGACCTTATTCAAAATAAAAAATAAAATAGGCCTGGGAGTGTGGACTGGAGGTAGAACCCCCCCCAAGTTCAATCCCCAGTAAAACACACACACACACACACACGTGCTGGGGTGTAATTTGGAGGTAGAATCCCCCTGGGCTCAATTCCCAGTAACACACACACACAAAACAACAAGAAGCAGCAAAACAAAATTTAAAAAACTCATATAATTACATCTTCAAGATTTGTATTTGGCTGGGTGTGGTGGTGCACGCCTTTAATCCCAGTACTTGGAAGGCTGAGACAGGAGTATCATGGTTTTGAGGACAACCTCAGCAACATAGTGCGACTCTCAGCAACCTAGCAAGACCCTGTTTCAAAACAAAAAAAAAAATAGCTAGGCATGGTGTTGCATGCCTGTAATCCTAGTACTTGGGAGGCCAAGACAGGAGGATTGCAGGTTCGAGGCCAACCTCAGCAATTTAGCAAGGCCCTCAGCAACTTAGTGAGACCCTGTTTCAAAATAAAAAAAAACAGGACTGAGGGTGTAGCTCAGAGGTAGGGTACTGGGTTCAATCCCCAGTACCGAAGGGGGAAAAAAAAAGATTAAAATTTCTATTTAGGCCAGGCATGGTAGCACACCCTATAATCCTAGTACTTGGGAGGTTGAGACAGGAGATCACAGGTTCCAAGCCAGCCTCAGCCACTTAGACTGTCAGCAACTTAGTGAGACCCCATTTATAGGCCTGGGGGTGTAGCTCGGAGGTAAAATGTCCCTGAGTTCAATTCCCAGCACCCCCACCAAAAAAAAATTGTATTTGGGGTACTTTTTGAGAAAGGGCAACTGGAAATGGGAAGGTAGCCAGGCCTTCCCACCTGGGCCACTCCTTGCCCGACCCTGTTCCTCCTCTGACGTGGCCCTCATGGCCTGGTTCCTGGGCCAGCCTTAGAAGATGATAATTTTGTGCTCTGCCAAATGCTTTCCCAGTGTTTATCTCAGATTACCCTTTCAGTCACCCTGGGAGGTCCTTGAATCTGTTGTTGAGTCCAGTTCTTCCAGTAGCGAATTCTGGATTTGTCGGGGAGCTGTGTGGGATGCTCACATTTCCACGTCTCCACAGTTCTCTGCGGCAGACTGTGTATTTGCCTTAGCAGCAACCGAGATGTCTTTCAGTTGCCTCCCCAGCGACGTCCAAGGGTTTCGCTTCTTCTCTCTGATCTCTCTTCTGTGCTAAACACATTGCTCAGGCAGTGGCCGACCTCAATTTTGCTGTTCAATCTTTCATTCCTCTTTCTTTTTATAAAACATGTGAAAATCAACCCACATTGTACATTCTGCAAAGCCAGGGTTGCAAGAGAATAACGCTGAGGATTCCTTGTGGACGGGTGTCATCTGGAGCTGAGGGTGTCTTCAGGGCCCCTGCCTGTTTACTGAAGCTGGTGAAGTGGAGCTGCACTCGGGCACAGGGTACCGGGGGTCTGGGGTCCTCTCTCTCTCTGACATTTGGCATGTTCCACTGCCGACCCCTGCTTCTCTCCTGCCACACTGGCCCAGAGCCAACTTTTAGACATCCCCATGAGATGACAGGCTACGGACCTGCAGCTGCTTCTGGATGCTCCAGCTGCCCAGGAAGGCTCTTTCAGCCTTTCCAAAAAGTAAAGCATAGTGGTTAAGAATGATCTGGAAGCGGGTGTGGTGGCACACACTTATATTCGCAGTACTTGGGAGGCTGGGACAGGAGGATCACAGGTTCGAGACCAGCCTCAGCAATAGTGAGACTCAGCACCTAGCAAGACAATGTTTCAAAATAAAAAGGGCTGGGGGTCTGGCCCGGAAGTAGAATGCCCTTGTGTTCAATCCCCAGGACAAATAAAGAAAGGAAAGAAAAGAACAATCGTGAGAGCCGAGCATGGTGGCACGTGCCTGTAATTCCAGCTACTTAGGAAGGCTGCAAGTTCAAGTCTCAATTTCCTCGTCTGTAAAGTGAGATTAATACTAGTTTTTCCTCATGGAGCGGTTATGAAGATTAAATGGAACCATGCATGTAAGGGCTTGGCACCAGCCCTAACACTTGGGAAGGCTGAAAACAAGACTGCTTATTAATATTCTGTGGGAACACTGCTTGAGGATCTGAGAGTCTAAGTAACCACCTGTTGCCTTCTCTGTTCAGGGTATCAAAAAACCATTTACTGAGGTCATTCGAGCCAACATTGGGGATGCCCACGCTATGGGCCAGCAGCCAATCACCTTCCTCCGACAGGTGAGCCAGCCCTTGGGAACAGAGGCTGCTGGGAGAGCGGGGATCTGGAGGATAGGAGGGGCCGGTATGGGCTTGTAGGACCAGCCTCTGTTTCCTCATCTCTCCAGCCCTTTTGGGACATAGCAAGACACCAAAATCCCTCAGGGAGGTGCCATAGCAGCCCCTTCTAGTGCCTGACGTCCCTGGTTCTTTCCCTTTACTCCTCCCCTTCCAAGGTTGTCAAAAATTCCTAAACCTGCTGAGTATGGTGGCGCACACTTATAATCCCAGTACTTGGGAGGCTGAGATAGGAGGATTGCAGGTTTAAGGCTAGCCTCAGCAACTTAGTGAGACCCTGTTTCAAAATTAAAAAACAAAAGGGACATTTTGAGGTAGGATGCCCCTGGGTTCAATCCCCAGGACCAAAAATGAAAAAATAAAAATTAGAAAAAAAATTCCTAAACCTGCCAGGCAAGGTGGTGCACGCATGTAATTCCAGTAGTTGGGAAGCTGAGACAAAGATTGCAGGTTCAAAACCAGCCTTAGCAATTTAGCAAGACACTCAGCAACTTAGACCCTTTATCAAAATGAAAAATAAAATAGGGCTGGGGAGTAGCTCAGAGATAGAATGCCCCTGGATTCAATTCTCAGTACCACAAAAGAAAAAAAGAAGAGAAAAAGTTCCTAACCTATTTGGGGTTGTTCAGGAGGCTCCTGGGAGGGCTCTTCCACCGAGCATGACCCTGGATGCTGAGTTAGGAGCCGGGCTGATGAGGGTGTCTGTTGGTTAGACAGCGCCAGTTGGGGAGGTGAAGGCCTGTGGGCTGGGAGGTGGTGTGTGGGTGACGACATGGCCTCCGGAGTGAGACGCCCACATTGTTGGCTTTACTGCTTACCAGCTTTGAGCAAGAGGAAATTATTAGAGCTTTTCCACAGTAAAGTGGAAATCACTACTGGCTGGCAGACACGTCCCCACATCCATCTCTGCCGCTGGCCATGGCAGGGCCTGCCTCTCCTTCGGGATGCTGGCTGCCTCGCGCACCTCACAAGTGCCCCCGGGAGGAGTTCAGGCCAGGTAGAAAAGCCAAGCTCCAAGAAATCGGGAAGTCACCTGGCCGGTGTCAGCCGTGAGCGCAAGACTCTTATGTACCTGGCGCGGCTCTCAAGCTGCCACTTAGGCTTGCCTGGTGAGCTGGGATTACCGCACTTTTGCACACATGTCCTTGCTTAATCCTCTTAATTTATGAGGTTAGGTGGTTTTCTGTTGCAGAGATAGGAAAAGTGTCCTGGTTTCAGATGTCAAGGAAAGGGAGTGTTGCAGAGGAGCTGGGAGAGGGAGCCAGGGTGTGGGGGGAGCTCAGGCTGTAAGTATAGAGGGGGCTCAGAGCCCTGCTCCTGCCAGCTGGCCCCCTGCTCAGGAGACACCCGGCTCTTGTGACCTTGGGTGTGAGCCCAATGTCATTATGGACACATTAAGGCCAGGGGCTTTAGCAGCCTCGCTCTGTTCCTCGGCTCCTCTTGGCAGCTCATTTTTGGGCCCTAAGCCCAGGTCAAGCTGCATCCTGGCTCTCAGCACCTCCCTTCTGCTGCAGATCCCAGTGTCCTCCCCACCCCAAGCTCCCACAGGCCGAGCCCTCATTCAGTGTATTGCTGCATCACTGTCCCTTGGGGTTGTCACCTTCCCACCAACCCCTGCCCAATCTCCTTTGTGCCTCTCCTAGGGCGCAGGGGTTCTGGGAGCTCAGCCTGTGCCCTTGTTCCCCTAGGTGATGGCGCTCTGTACCTACCCAAACCTGTTGGACAGCCCCAGCTTCCCAGAAGATGCTAAGAAACGAGCCCGGCGGATCCTGCAAGCTTGTGGCGGGAACAGTTTGGGTGAGGCCTCAACTTGCCAGGTCCCTAAGAGTGAAATGAATGTGTTTTCCCAGTGTGGGCCTGAGAAGGTGGTGCTTGTGAGTGTGTGGATGTGCGTGGTGGCTGACATGCAGAATTCATGCAGAAAAAGCGTTCTTCTCTGTGCTCTGTTAGTGTCTTGTTACTGCGTTGACGGTGTAAATGCACTTCAGGCGCAGGTGCCTGCATTTTGCTAGATTGGGGTTTTACAGCTAGGAGCTAGCTTCACAGCTGGGCCTTTCTTCCGTCAGAGCAGGTTTAACCCAGTGATCAGCCTTGGCAGTGCCCGGCTTTGCTCAGCACTCCTGCTTCTCTGTGGCCCCAACCAGAGACGTCCCTGTGTCGTATGGAAGGTAGCTGCCAGTTGCTGGGGAAGGGAAGCACACTGAGCTCCCCCTGGTCCCATCTGTGTGACTTCCTTCCGTCTGACGGTGCCGTTACCCTCCTGTTTCGTTGTGTCCTGTCGCCCTCTACTCCCCTTTGTTGAGAGCCCACACCTAGCTGTCTGCCTCCTCACAGAACACCAGGCACCAGAGGGCTCCGCAGAGGAGGTCCTGGAATTTGCCCTCGTAGATGTGAAAATGATATTCTCTCTACCTCCCTGCTGAGATGGATTTCCAGCCCCTGGGCCTCTGGCTCTTTGTTCTCATCTCATTTTCTTTCCTCTATTTATTTTTGCCCCCTTCCTAATCCCAGCCTACACAGGAAATCCAGTCTCCCTTGCCCTGAGGAAACCAGATGTACTTGAAGCTTTCTTAGGACGAGTGCCCTAATGCTCTGAAAAGTGGAGCTAAGAGTGACAGGTTTTTGTGGCTTGCTCAGCCAGGGATCAGCTCCCCTGGCCTCTCTGTCCCTCCTCGCCTCTTCCCCCTACTTTTTTTTTTTGCTCTGACCCTTTATTGAAGGCCCTGTGCTTAGCTTCCTGGCTGTGGTCACCCCACCAGCCCTCTCTCAGGAAGTCTGGGCACCATCTTTGTGCCCCTCTCAGGAAGGGCCCAGCTCCCCTTGCTGCCTGCTAGCCTGGATGGGATATGGCCAGTGCCTTGTGCGCTGGGGCCTAAACCACAGGCTGGCAGAAAGCAGCCCAGAAGCCAGTCCACCAGCTCTTCTTCCTCCTGTATCCTCTACCCAGCCCAGAGGACAAAGGTGTGTCTTAAAGACCCCACAGCTTGGGCCTGAGACTTTTGGAAGCCCCACTGAAGAGGCCAGGCAAGGAGGAGTTTGCCTTGTGTGTCTGATACGAATGTCGGGGGGTGGGGTAGGGGTCTTTGTTCCATAGTACTAAGCCTCATAGACAGATTTTTGCAACTCCATGTCAGCCAGAGCTGGGGGATGGGTTAGGAGTCAGTGCCTATGGGAGCCCCATCTTGGGGTGGTACAGTAAGAGACCGATTGGCCTTTGAGGCTTTTGTGACCAGTACTGGGTTCTGTCCTAGGATCTCGTGAACACAGGAGAGGGAGGTGTACTCTGACCCTCCATCCTCCTTGTTGAACTAGGAAGTGCCTTGTCCCTTCCTCCCTGGCTCTCAAAGAAGACTGATGTGTGCTAAAGCCTCTTACAAGGTGTGGAGAAACCCTGCCTCGGCAGGTCACTACCAGGCCTATGTAGTCCTTCCCGTGACGGGTGTGAAGGTGTTACTCCCTGTCGACTAACCCTGGGCAGCCTGAGCAGTTTCCAGCCCATAGACGTAAAAGGAAGCGGAATATGTCCTGCGCCCCAGGGCGGCCCTGACCCAGGTGGAGACTATTAAATACGTACCCGAGGTCTTGAAGTTCACCCAGGACATGCTCTTATCATGCCCTTTAAAATTATTTCTAGCAAGGCGTGGTGACACATACCTATAATCCCAGGGGCTTGAGGGGCAGAGGTAGGAGAATGGTAAATTTGAGCCCAGCCTGGGAAACTTAGCAGGATCCTGTTTCGTGTGTGTGTGTGTGTGTGTGTGTGTGTGTGTGTGTGGCACTGGGGATTGAACCCAGGGGCATTCTACCTCCGAGCTACACCCTATCCCCATTTTATTTTTATTTTGAAACAGGGTCTTACTAGGTTAATGAGAATCTCACTACTTGCAGAGACTGTCCTCAAACCTGTGATCCTCCTGTTTCAGCCACCCAAGTACTGGGATTACAGGTGTGCACCACCATGCCCAGCTCTGTTTCAAATTTTAAAACAATGAAAAGGGTGGTGGATATAGCTCACTGATAAAGCACCCCTGGTTCAATCCTCAGAACTGCCAAAAGAAAAAAGAAAAAATTATTTCTAACTAGAGGCAGGTATAGTGGCACAAGCCTCAGTCCCAGCATTTGAGAGGCTGAGGCAGGAGGATTTTTTTGAGCCTAGGAGTTCAAGACCAGGCCTGGGCAATACATCAAGACCCTGTCTTAATAAATAAATAAATAAATAAATAAATAAATAATAAAATATATATAAATTATGTGTGTGTGTACACATATACATTTTATTGTCAGTGACAAGTAATTCAGTTCTTGGGTTGTGTTTTGAATATTAAATTGGATTGAGGTAAAAACTTAGCACATCACCTGGGAGAAGTGGAAGGGGGTGCCTTGTCCAGCCCCTTCCTGGCACATACCACTACCAGACACTGACAGCACCAGTGAACAAAGCAAGCAGTAAAGAATAAAAAATAGGGCTGGGGGTGTAGCTCGGAGGTAAAATGCCCCTGGGTTCAATCCCTGGTACTGCAAAAAAAAATTAAAAAATAAAAAGAATAAGCCGGGCGTGGTGGTGCACACTTGTAATCCCAGTACTTGGGAGGCTGAGATAGGAGGATCTCAGGTTCGCAGCCAGCCTCAGCTACTTAGGCCCTCCGCAACTTAGTGAGACCTTATTTCAAAATAAAGAAAAAATAGGGCTGGGGGTGTAGCTCGGAGGTAGAATGCCCCTGGGTTCAATCCCCAGCACTGCAAATAAATAAATAAATAAATAAATAAATAAATAAATAAATAATAAATAAATAAATAAATAAATAAAAATAATAAAATAGGGATGGGGTATAGCTTGGAGGTAGAATGCCCCTGGATTCCATTCCCAGTGCCCCCACACACACAAAGATACACACACAATGAAAAATATGCCTTCCACTTCTGACCCTCAGCATCCCAGCACACTTTAGAGAATTCACCTCACTAGTTCAAGTCTTCTTCCAGAGAGACTTTGTGTATATGCAAGTGCATATTTCCACCTTCTCTGTGTGTGTGTGTGGGGGGGGCAGGGATTGAACCCAGGGGTGTTCTACCTCTGAGCTACATCCTCAGCCCTTTTTGTTTTTATTTTTTTTTTATTTTGAAACAGGGTCTTGCTACGTTGCTGAGAGTCTTGCTACGTGGCTAAGAGTCTTGCTAAGTTGCTGAGGCTGGTCTTGAACCTGCCATCCTCCTGTCTCAGCCTCCCAAGTATTGGGATTATAGGCATGTGCCACCACACCCGACTATTTCCAACTTCTTTTTTTTTTGGTGGTACTGGGGATGGAACCCAGGGGCGTTTTACCTCCAAGCTACACCCCCATCCCTATTTTTTATACTTTATTTTGAAACTGGGTCTCACGAAGTTGCAGAGGGCCTCACTAAGTAGCTGAGGCTGGCTGTGAACCTGGATCCTCCGGTCTCCGCCTCCCAAGTAGTGGGATGACAAGCGTGCACCACCACAGCCGGCCTTCCAACTTCTTTTTTAAAAACAGTGGTCTTAGCTGGGCATGGTGGCCCACACTTGTCATCTGCAGCCAGCCTCAGCTACTTAGTGAGGCCCTCAACAACTTAGACCCTGTTTCCAAATAAAGAATAAAAAATAGGGCTGGGGGTGTAGCTTGGTGGTAGAATGCCCCTGGGTTCCATCCCCAGTACCACACACACACACACACACACACACACACACACACAAT
>PVJS01064706.1:0-10161 GCA_004027185.1 Glis glis | reverse complement strand
AGACTTGCAAAAAAGGAGATGTTTTAGGGACTGGTGATATAGTTCAGTGATAGAGCACTTGCCTAACATCCCTAGATTCCACCCACAGCATTGCAAAAATAAAATAAAATGAAAATAAATTAAAAAGCACATAAGTCAAAATGATTATTTTTATTCCATGACTCAGACTCTATCTAGTGCTCCATCCTGCCCATCACAATTTTAATCTGGGTCTCTGACTATCTTTAGCCTGTTTCACCTTGCCTAACTTGCATCTGTGTCTGTAGTTAACCTCAGCCTGCTGACTTAAACTCTGTCATTTGAGTCCCTTTTGGTTGGATCTAAGGCCTTCGGTGCAAATCCACTCTTCATCAAAGAATTAATGGTTCTCAGGGTCCCTGTCTGTAAAACGCCTCAAGCCATGATCTCTTAGGCCATGCTTGTCCTACATCCTGCTAGACTAGCCTTCTTGTTCTGGCTGGCCGTTCTCACGTCCCTGGTGAGTTGAGTGATGTGACTGGAGAGAATAAGGCAAGAGAGTCTGTTATCTAAAATCAGGGAGCCATAACTATCCAAGAAATTGATGAAAAAAACTAGGAAAATCTCAGGCCCGTAATCAAGGCAGTGTCCAAAAGTGAGAGTAAGATCAGGGTAGTTTATCTAAGGAATTACTCAGGAACCCAAATCTAAAATAAGTCTAATGCTTGGAGATTAATCTATGGAAAAAAGGCAGTACACTATGATTATGTTTAGTACTGACCTTTTCTTAAACCTTTGCCTGAATATATGTTCCATTTAAGGAATCTGAATGCATTGGTGATTGTAATTATGGCAGAACATGAGTATAGAGGAGAAAGCTGGTTCCCAGAGAAATGGCATACAAAGAAGAAGAAAAATGGTTCCTAAAATATGAAGTCAGAAGAGGACCAGAAGCAATTTTGGTTTTTCTCTAGTGAGCTTTGGATCTAAAGTTTCTAACATGCCTTCTAAATATGGAAAGACATAGAACAAGAGTCTGGGGATGGGGTTGGTTTAAATATAGGACCATGGAACTTGTAGGTAGAAAATTAGGTGGTCATCATCTGCCACTGTGAACTTTTTCTAGGGCTGCCATTCTCGATATATACTTTCTCACTTCTACCTTTTTCCTCTAGGTAGACTATTTTAATTTCTAAATTCTAATATGGTAGATAATTCTAATTGCTGTGACATACCCTATGCAAGTTAGATTCAACTGTCTTCCCGGTAATTATACCTCTATTGCATTATCTCCCTTTTGAAAAAAAGGATTTTAGGACTTGCGTGAGTAACAGTATTACTTTATAGGGATAGACATGAATCTGATATAATTTTCAAAGAAAAAGAAAGTCATTCTTAAACTTTGGTACTTTATTAATAGAAACAGACCACATGGGCTGGATCTCAAAACAGTAATGATACATCAGTGTGTATTTCAATGAGCTTTCTCACTGCTGTGACCCTAAACAACTGTCCATACAACTGAGAGGAAGGATGATTTACTGGCTTACAGTTCTGGAGATTTCAGGGGTTTGGTCCCTGTGAGGCTGGGTTCATCAGCAGAACTCAGGACATGTTGGCAAGAGGCAGAAAGAAAGAGAGAACAAGTCCTCTGCTCTCAGTTCATGAAGGCCAGAAGTGGGAGAGAGCAAGCAAGGGGATTCAAAGACACAAGCATAGTCCCCAAGGCCACACCCCCAGGAACCTACCTCTTCCAGCTACCCCATCCACCTATGTTACCACCTAGTAAAACCATTACAATGGATTTATCCACTGATGAGATTATAACCCTCATGACTCAATTATATCAACTCTGAACATTAATACATGAGCTCTTCAGGGGACACTCTATAATCCAAAGCATGACAGCATGTATATAAAAGTTGAGGCTGAATTGTCCAAGTGTATCCTGATTAGCATGGTGGTACATCATAGTTGTAACAAAAATTCAATTTCCTAAAATCTCAAAATATAATATGGATCTTCCTTAATTGTTTCTTGAGAACATTAGAAGTAGGATTACATAACACATCAAAATTTTCTTAAATATTTTCTTCAAACATCTCCCCTTTACCAAAGTTCACTTCCTAGTAGCATATGTGGCTTACACCCTCCTCTTTTTCTGCAAAGCTTCCAGCTCATACCAACTCTGTTTTTGATCATTACTCACTTCTTTATTCCATTCTGCAGAATCATTTTCTGTCACTTCATGGGTAGAGTAAGTCTGGTTCTCAGTGGTCTCCAATTTTTCTCTCTACCCACTTCCTCTAATCAGCACATGAGTCTAACTAGCTAAGCAGAAGGGATGAAAAATTCCTTATATGTTTCTATGTTTTTTCTTTATCCTTGTCATATAAGATTTAAGTACTCAAGAATCCAGTGTCTAAACATCTAAAGCAGAGGTTGGCATATGGTACATGCTCAGTGGGCATTTATCATAGTTGAATTAAATATTCAAAGATTTCATCTTGACGTGCAGATTCTATCATTTCAGTCATCTTCAGGATGAAGTGATTTTTATTCTTTCCATGTGCTCATGCTTCAGACTCTAACAGAGCTGAGTTCTGGTTTAATTTTGCTTACATTCCCTAGTACTCAGCTTTCTCACTTATAAAGAGGAATAACAACTCTACCTTCCTATGGATTTTTAGTTTTTAACTAGATAATGAAAATCTAGATAGGTAAAATCTTTAACATGCTATCTCAAACATATTAACATACTATCTGATAAGTGCTTATTAAATGTTAATTATTAAAGTGACTAATATATATCATATTTAGCATATAATGATAATATAACATGTTTTGTAGTAGTAATGAATATTAACATTTCCTTGCCAAGCAATTCTATCTACAGATTGTCTTATGTGAGGAAATTTTTTTCTTTTATTGGTGCATTGTAATTATACATCATACTGAGGTATAGTGATAGAAATATACATGCATTCTCCTCTGGTTCCCATTTTCTTCCCTCCACTTCCCCGTACATATCTTTGAGATTGGCATTGGTAGTTTAACACACATAGAAAGCATTATTTCAGCTGTTACCTTCTTTGCATCTCTATCCCCCTCCTCTCTCCCCTAAATCCCTTCCATCACTCCATTGAAGTCTCTGCTTGTCTATCTGAGGTTACCCTTTCGTAACTTCTGTCTAGCTTCCACATTTGAGAGAAAAAATACAACTATTCACTTTTTGAGACTGGCTAATCTCTCTTAGCATAATATTCTTAGATTCCATCCATTTTCCTGCAAATGGCATAATATTGTTCTTCTTTGTGGCTAAGTAAAATGCCATTGTGTGAATATACCACAGTTTTGTAATCCAGTTATCTGTTGATAGACACCTATGGTGGTTCCATAATTTGGCTATTGTGAATTATGCTGCTATAAACATGGATATTCATATATTGCTATAATAGTTTGACTTCAATTCCTTTGGAAAAATGCATAGGAGAAATATTGCTGGGTCAAATGGTTGTTCCATTCCCAATCTTCTGAGAAATTTCCATACTGATCTCCATAGCAACTCTACTAGTTTGTAGTCCCACCAATAGTGTATAAGAGTTTCTATTCCCCCACACCTCAGCAGCATTTATTAATGTTTGTGTTCCTGAGTATTGCCATTCTAATTGGAGTTAGATGGAATCTCAGTGTAGTTTTGAATTGCATTTTCCTTATTGCTAATGATGTTGAACATTTTTTCCATATATTTATTGGCCATTTGTACTTTTTCTTTTGAGAAGTGTTTGTTCAGATCAACTGCCCAATTCTTGATTGGGTTGTTAGTTTTTTTAGTGTTAAGATTTTTTTAAGCTCTTTGTATATTCTAGATATTAGTCCTCTATCAGAGGGGTAGCTGGCAAAAATATTCTCCCATTCTGTAGGCTCTCTCTTTAGACTCTTGATGGTTTCCTTTGCTGCACAGAAGTTTTTTAGTTTAATGTCATCCCATTCGTTAATTCTCATTTCAATCTCCTGAGCTTTGGGGGTCTTATTGAGGAAGTTTCTGCCAATACCTATATATTGGAGTGTTGGTCCTATGTCCTCTTCTACTAGTTTCAGAGTTTCTTGATCCATCTTGAGTTGACTCTTGTGCAGGGTTAGAGTTTGGGGTTTAATTCCCTTCTTCTACAAATGGATAACCAGTTTTCAAGTTTTAAACAAGGTTTAAAAATATTGATTCATGATATCAGAAACTTTTGTAAGATATATATATTCCTTTCAGCCCAAATCTGGTCTGTTCCCTAGCACTAATTCTCATTCTGCAGCATCTTCTCTAACCTGTGTGTTCCTACGTATACTCCTCTTGGTTGAGCCTTCATTGGAGTTAACATCTATTCCCTTTTTAAACCTCTTTCCTTTGTCTTCCCTTTCCAGAATTTGTTCTATATTTTGTTGACAGATTAACATTTCAAGAGCCCTGTTCTGATCATGCCTTACTCCTGCATATGCACTGTAAACTCCTGAAATTTTGTGTACAGTATAAAGATCCAATTTCATTCTTTTGCATGTGTGTATCCAGTTTTTCCAACACTATTTGTTGAAGAGACTATTATTTTTCTCTTGTGTCTTCTTGGCATCTTTGATGCTCACTGATCAGTTGATGATATATGCATGGGTTTTCCTTTGGTCTCTCTATTTTGTTCCATTAGTCTATATATTGACTTTATGCCTGTACCATACTATTTTAGTTTTTGTAGCACTGTAATATAGTTTGATATCAGGAAGTATAATATCTTCAACTTTGTTCTTTCTCAAAATTGCTTTGGCTATTTCAGGTCTTTTCTGGTTTCATATGAATTTTGGGATTTTTCCCTATTTTTGTGAAAAAATACCACTAGAATTCCAATGGATATTGTGTCAAATCTATAGATTGCTTTGGTTGATGTGGACATTTTAACAGTACTAAGTCATACAAAGTATGAACAAAGAATGTCTTCCCATTTATTTGTGTCTTTTTTGTTTCTTTCATCATTTTTATAGTATCTAGTGTATATGTCTTTCAAAACCTCTACTTAGTTAAGTCTATTCCTGAGTATTTTATTCTTTTTGATGCTATTGTAAGTGGGATTATTTTATTTCCTTCTTGGGTAGTTTGTTATTAGTATATAGAAATGCAACTCCGTGTGTGTGTGTGTGTGTGTGTGTGTGTTAATTTTGTATCCTGCAAGTTAACTTATTAGTCCTAACAGGTTTTTTGGTAGAGTCTCCAGGGTTTTTATGTATAAAATTACATCAGAGATGATTTTAATTCTTTCTTTCTGATTTGTATACTTTTTTTTTTCTCACCTAACTTCTTTGTCTAGGACTTTGGCATTATGTTGATTAGAAGTGGTAGGAATGGGCATCCTTGTCTTGCTTCTCATCTTAGGGGAAAAGCTTTTGGTTTTTCACATTGACTCTGATGTTAGCTGTGGGCTTGTCATATGTGTCTTCATTATGTTGAATTAAATTCTTTCTATACCTAGTTTCTTGAGAATTTTTATCATGAAAATATGTAGAGCTTTGTTGAGTACTTTTTTTTGCATCTACTGAGATGATCATGTGACTTTTATTCTTTATTCTGATATTGTGGTGCATTACATTCATTGATTTGCATATATAGGTGTACACACACACATATGGGTTTATAGGTTTTAACTAGATAATGAATGTAATACATAAAATCTTTAACACGCTATCTCAAACATAATAACATATTATCTGATAAGTGCATATTAAATGTTAGTTTATTAGTAAAGTGACATATATCAAATTTAGCATATAATTATTATATAACATTTTATTAAATGTTGTTTAGACCACTGAGGCTGGTTGTGAGCCTGCAATCCTCCTGTCTCAGCCTCCCAAGTATTAGGATTACAGGTGTGTACCACCACACCAGGCTATTTGCATATATTTCACTTTGTCATGGACACTAGTTAATGGAGAGAGTTGATGTAACCTTCAAAGTACTGCATCATATCATTTCCTTCAACTTCGGGACCTGACCTGGCTTTGTCTGCAGTATGTGCAAAAAAAAATCGTGACTATTCATTTAATTTTATAATTTTGGCATTCAATTATATCTGCGCACATTGTTTTTCTTCTTAGTGTCTTTTTTTACCTACTGTATTCCCAATGCAAACACAAAGCTTGTATATAATATATTCTTAATGTATATTTGTTGAGTAAACAAATAAATAAACATATGCATAAAGGAAAGGAACCTCACTGCGATGAATTTTAAGGACAGAGTTATACAAATTATCTGATAACAAAAGAGAAACTAAGAAAATTTTAAAAATAAGGGTTCTGAGGAAGGTACTATTAATTTGGCACACAGAGTTGGTACTTACATAATACTTTATCTTTGCCAAAGGCCATACAGATACTCAGTAATAAACTAATAACCCTTTTAACCCATGCAAACTAATATTGCCTGTAAGCATTAGTGTAAAAGTAAATTATACAAGAGCTGAAGAATATTGGGCAGTGAGTCTAAAAAACAAGGTAAGGTGTATGACCTGATACCATATGAAAATATGCTAATAAGATTCCATAAAGGGATAATTCACAGTCTAATTTTTGTTTCTTTTCAAACCAAAATACATCTACTTAGTGTTAACTGCTTATTGATTTAGAAAGGTGATATGGAGTTACAAAATACATGTGATGAGTTGGAATGAATTAGACTTTGGCTACATATTATTTGATTTCTATATGAAAGAATTTCATAAATCATAGATGTTCCTTGAAATACAGGTTTTAGTAAAGTATGACAACATATTTTTTCTTTGTTAAACACTCTTTTTTTTTTTTTGCGGTACCGGGGATTGAACCCAGGGGTGTTCTACCTCTGAGCTACACCCCTGGCCCTATTTTTTTTTATTCTTTATTTTGAAACAGGGTCTCACCAAGTTGCGGAGGGCCTCACTAAGTAGCTGAGGCTGGCTGTGAACCCGGATCCTCCAGTCTCAGCCTCCCAAGTACTGGGATTACAAGCATGCTCCACCACTCCTGGCTTGTTAAACACTCTTAGGACACTCTAGGAAAGTTAAATTCTACCATTTTGAGGACAATGTTAATCCATCTGCCTTTTGGGGAATATTCATTTATTATTAAATATGTTTTAAGCCAGGCGTGGTGGCGCACGCTTGTAATCCCAGTACTTTGGGAGGCGGAGACTGGAGGATCTGGGTTCGCAGCCAGCCTCAGCTCGCTCTCTCTCTCTCTCTCTCTCTCTCTCTACCTAGTGAGGCTCTCCTCAACTTTGTGAGACCCGGTTTCAAAATAAAGTATAAAAAAATAGGGCTGGGGGTGTAGCGCGGATGTAGAACACCCCTGGGTTCACTCCCCGGTACCGAAAAAAAATATATATGTTTTAAGAGTATGGTATCCAATTGAAACTTTGCAACATTTAGTTTCTTAATTTAGTGGTATTAACTTGATTGTCAGAAAAGAGCAGTAGGATGTGGTATTAGTGATAAAAGGCAATGGAGAAAATAATATTTGAAATATGAAAGGTCAGTCTGAATAGTAGATATTGAAGGACTTCTAAAGAGAGCTGTTAATAGGACTAGGACTCAAATCTAAGCACTTATTAGCTGTGTGATTCTGGGCAAGACACTTAGCAATTATTTTCTTCAGTTTCCCTACCTATAAGTTAGGAATCATATTAATAGCACCCTGCTAGGGCTATATTGAAAATTTCACAAGATAAAATCAGCATCTAGTACTTTTCATTAATAGCTAAGACAGAAAGAGATTTGTTACTAAACCTCTTTCTATATCACAGAAGTTTCGTTATCTTGATGTGTTTAATTGATTTTAGAAAATATTATTTAAAAATAATTATCAATTAGAAAATACTCCAAAAGTTTTCTATTTAATCTTTCCTTTTTGTCCATTTTTAAAATTCTTGTTTTTTAGACACCTATTTTCTCAAGTGACACATAGTGCCAGGCATTATAGTCAGATGAAATAGATCTGGGCTCTACACTACTTAAGGAGTCGATAGACTAATGATGGCAGCAGGCCATTAAAAGTCACAATGATGGTTCAACATGAAACTAGAATTAACACATGTTTGGCTACTGACCTATCCTACCATTGCTTCACAAATACATGTCCCAAGCAACTGCTATGTGCTAGGGACCTTTCCATGCACTGTCGTGGACCAGGGAATTAAATAAATTTCCAACATCACTGAGCTAACATTCCAGTGGAGTGAGAGACAATAAATACATAAGCAAATAAATAATATAAACTGAGGTCCAGGTAAGTGCTATGAAAAATAATAATTAAAAAAGCAGCATTAAAAGGCAGAGTGTGACTGGGTTGCTGTTTTAGAAAAGGTGGCCAGCAAACACCTGTGTAAGGAGATAATTTTTAAGTAGGGAGCAGAAGGAAGTGGGGTGAAGAAGCAAGCCTTGCACAAGTCTGATGATGGGCTGGGATGTAGCTCAGTGGTAGAACACTTGCCTAGCACATGTGAGGCCCTGGGGTCAATCCCCAGTACCACATATACACACACACAAAGTGTGAGAGGAAAGACTTCCTGACAGTTAGTGGTAGGTAGAAATATCCCAGGCTGTTGTTAAATAAATCTTTTTAAATGGAGACTGGCATGATGGTGCACCCCTGTAATCCCAGTACTTGGGAGACAGAGACAGGAGGATCGCAGGTTCAAGGCCAGCCTCAGCAATTTAGCCAGACCCTGTTCCAAAAAGGAGGTAGAGCTTGGAGGTAGAATGCCTTTTGCTTCAATCCTTAGTACCAAAAAAAAAAAATGGCAATAATGTAGTCTCAGTGGATTGGTCAAAGGAAGACTACTTTGAAGTAAATTGGTGGCAGTAGATGGCTTAATCATAGCAGGGATAAAGAAGGTTATAAAGGAATGACATATTCAAGTTTCAATTTGGTAAAGGTCTCTTTGGAAAGTAGAGTGGAAGCTGAAGGCAGGCGTGCTGTTTTCCTCTGGTTTCCAACTTGCTGTTGAAGTCCTGGATTTCCCTGCTGTGAGGCTAGGAGATGGTGATTGGCTTCCTCTTCAACCTATTTCCTGGCTACATCCTTGGCTATGGAGTTTTTCCTCTTTTTTATTTTATATTCTTAAATTATTGGTGCATTATAATTTTATACGCTAGTGGATTCATTGTGATATATTTGTATATGCACAGAACATAAATTGCTCTATTTAATTCCCTCCCTACTTTCTCTTTTCCCCCGTATCCATTCCTGATCCTGTCTCTCTACTCTATTGGTCTCTCTCTCCTCATTTTCATGAGGTCCCTTTCTATTCTATTTTCTCACTAGCTTCCACTATGAAAGAGAACATAACACTCTTGATTTTCTGGGTCTGGCTTATCTCCCTTAGCATGATGTTCTCCAGTCTCATCCATTTTCCTGCAAATGACATAATTATGTTCGCCTTTATGGCTGAGTGAAACTCCATTGTGTGCATCTATCACTTTTTCTTTCCATTCATCTGTTGAGGGACACCTAGGTTGGTTCCACACTTGGCTATTGTGAATTGTGCTGCTATAAACATGGATTTGCATGTATCACTATAGTATGCTGACGTTAATTCTTTTGGGTAAATTCTGAGAAGTGGTACAGCTGGGTCATATGGTGGTTCCATTCCTGGTCTTTTGAAGAACCTTATGGAATTTTTCCATACCATCTCCTTGGATATTTTGTACCTCAGACATAATTCATTTGTGCATTTCTCTCTACTTTAGTAAAGTAGTAGACCTTTCTACTGATTTTACTATAAATCCAAACCTTTCTTTTTCTCTTCAAGACCGCTTTTATCCTTGTCTAAGTCTTTGAGTCTTCTGCCATTGTTGATATCGAACTGAATGACGAGACGTGTGACATCCCAGGTATAACCAACATCTAAGCTATTAGACAACAGAACTTACTGTCCTTTGGTTTAGAAGTTTAATTTGCTGAAAATATCAAACAGCAAAGCCCATCACTTAAAATACTATCAGTATTTTGACTGCCTTTATATACCCTGTAGTACTTTTCTCCTCTTAGTCTTTTATGTTTATTTTATTCAACAATTATTATTGAGTACTCAAGGCACCATGCTAGCTGCTAGGCTGCATGTGATGTGGTGGGACCACTGTGGGCAGAGGACAGTTATTTTCCTTAGATATTTCTAAGGAAAAGATTTGT